>CP139504.1:387667148-387979674 GCA_021014915.2 Artemisia tridentata subsp. tridentata
GCAATTATCGTATCTACACCGTAACAAGTTTCTTTGATCGATAACAGAAAAATGCTCAATTTCTGTAAGAAAGCCGGGCTTCAAGTTCTGGGTGTCGTTGAGAATATGAGCGGCCTATCTCAGCCCTTATCTGATATTAAGTACATGAAACGATCCAAGAACGGTGAAGAACTGGAGGATGTTACAAAAAGGGCACTGGAAATTATGAAAGAAAAAGCTCCTGAACTGTTGGAGTATATTGCGTGTAGTGAAGTGTTTGATAGTAGCAGTGGAGGTGCAGCTAGAATGTGTGCTGAAATGGGGGTACTGTTTCTTGGTAAAGTACCATTGGATCCAAAGTTATGTAAAGCTGCTGAAGAAGGCAAATCTTGTTTCACGGGCGATGATTGTGGAGTGAGTACATCTGCGCTTTCTGTGATAATTAACAAGTTGTTGAAGAATTTGACGGAACGTGATGTTATGTAGGTTAGTGGTTGGTTTTTAATATTTTGGATAGGTGTAAGCCACAAATAATAGTGACCGAGGAAACCTATAACTATTAGCATTGTTGTTCTACATACGAATGAGACAACTCTCGTAAGATATCATTTTTTAAAACCGGATGACTAGGTAAAAGCCAACCCGATCTGACTCATTTTGCTCTATGTCTTGGAAATTACTCCATAGTCATCTGTATTTTCATTACTTCCCAATCCTAGAAACTTATTGTTTTGATATTTTTGTTGCATTTGTGCCTACTTTTTCTTTGTTTTCTATGTTATACTAGCGGCTACAACACAATTATCATGTTCACAGATCTTATATATAAACACTTAAAGCTGAACCCAAAACAGCATATAGCATTAGCACATATGTTATTGATTTGAGCTCACGCACACCCTCTTAGGTAGGAGAGCTGCTATTGATGATACTAGGTACAGTTCAAATTAAATTTATTAACACCATGAACAGATGTTTCAACCAAACACTTCATGTTTGGAGTTTAGAACACCAATTCTCACAAAGATTAAGTTACAGTGGAATGCGTTACGCGTACATAAAGATGTTTTAGGACCCTCAAGACATTATGTTTTCACGGGTGGTCAGGTGACACCAAAGATGTCTGGGGGGGTTCCCTCGTACCAAAAAAGAAAAAAGAAAAAAAGACATCATGTTTCGACCCTTTTCACAACTAAGACGACTTGTTCATATTGCCACGTCTTAGTAGAATCCACTCTAAGAACTTCCAAATTGAATTTCTCATATAAAAACACAGAGAAAGGTTAAAAAATGACCAACTAACACATCATTACAAGGAAAGACAGTCAAAAAGGTTAAAAGTGGAGTAATAAACTAACCAAAAACACTTACGAAATTTATGTAAAAGACAATGAAAATAAACATAAATTCCTAGAGAACACCTAGCTAAAATCCTTGATGACTAACATTGTATTTTCCTAAACATTATTCCTAAATCCCATCTAACACCTTATAAAAATCAAAACCCTACTTCTATAAATTTGTGCTAAAGAAAATTCTCTAAACGGTTGAATTTTTAGATGATTCTGAAGCTAGAAATAACATGTAGTATGGTTTTCGTGCTTGCTATGATTAGCGTAGCTAATGCTGGAGACCCTGATATACTCCCTGATTTTGTGGTCTCGAACAATACAATCGACGCCAACTACTTCACCTTCACAGGCATGCGTCAACTAGTTGGTGGCGAGTACCCACCAACTTTTAGGGCGTTGAAAGTGGGCATGAATGAGTTTCTGGCACTTAATGGTCTAGGTGTTTCATATGCAGTCCTTGAGTTCCCTATGGGGTCAGTTAATCCGGTCCACATCCATCCTGAAGCTTCAAAACTTATGTTTCTCATGTCGGGATGTCTTGAATTAGGCTTTGTGGATACTACTAATAAGCTTTTCAATCAAACCTTGAAAATGGGTGACATCTTTGTCTTTCCTAAAGGACTTGTACATTTTCAATATAATAATAGCACTAAAGAACCAGCGTTGGCTATTTCCGCCTTTGGAAGTGAAAACGCTGGCACTCAGCCTATTCTTACAAGTGTATTTAACACTAGTATCTTTGAGGGCATTTTGGATGAATCCTTTCATGCTAAGAGGGCTGCTATCCGAAAGATCGAAGATGGCCTCAAGGCGTAATCCAGCATACATGTTACAGTTTACTCTATTTGGGTTGTTTTCAGCAAAATAAGACTTTGGTTTGGACATGTAATTTTCTGTATTCACCATCCATGTATTTGTGCTAACCGTTTTCTTGATAATTTACTGTGTGTATAACTTATATATGGATTAGAAAGATGCTATATGGATTTATTCTTTTATTTTCGAAATGAATTCATATATGATGATTGATAACATTGTAACATTGATACTTATTACTGTATAGTCTGTATTTATTATAGTAAACTAATAAGAGGGTGTTACGTGATGGGATCAAACTTTCCTTAGTTAATTAGTTGACAATGATGTATAAGCACTAATAAAATTACTTTTGACTATTTCAGACTGCATAGTTAGGTGAGTGTTAAGTATGACAAAGTAGCATGTTCAATCAGCAATAGAGAATGTAATGACTTAAAATGGCTATACATGGTCATCATGTTCAGATCCGACTCATTCTTTGCAGTCAATCATGAGTCGCGTACACAACATCTACAACATTGTGATAGAGGAAGAAATTATTAAAGCTCAACTCAAGCCGTGTACGTATTTGTAACTCTTGCCGTGTACGTATCTATAAATCTACGTAACGAGACTAAAAATAATCTTTGAAAAGCCTATTCTTCGACACCATCTAATGTCATTAACACAGGCACGTATGCAACTGTATGCACGCGGCAACTTTTACGAAGCAAAAAATATTACACGTGTTATGACAAGAAATCGGGTTTCTGGCAAGAGTAGCGTAATAAAAACAAAAGTAATCGGGTTTCTGGCAAGAGTAGCGTAATAAAAACAAAAGTATTGCGCGTGGAAAAACTTGTGTAATAAAAACAAAATAAACGTAGAAATCGTGGACATTGAAAACGACATTAAACAAAATCTAACAGTAATTAGAGAAGTATAATTAATCCAACAACTAAAACATAGAAAATGAACAACTACCAAATCTTGAAGCACTTGTAAGGGAAGAAAAAGAAGGGTTGATAGTGAATGGTAGAATTGAGCCAAACATGGTTCACTTTCACAAGTCAAGGACTTATCCTAAATGGTCCAATTGAACAACAACATTATTTTATCTTCCTATGTTTCATACTCTTTGTTATTCACACCTTAATAAATAATCACCAACCAATCAACTCGAAATCTTGGTTTAGAAGTTATTAAGCTCGAATCACATTAATGTTAACGACGTTTTATGGTCGGCGTTTACTAGATGGGAGACTTTCAACACGACAATTAATCACTAAACTCTATCACAACTCTACAAGTCATTCGTGTGAACAATTACACGCCATATCTCATCACAACAGGCGTTGTTCATGTATTACGTCACAACACAATTATTTTCGTCAAAACTCGATAATAACTCAAAACACAAGACAACAATAATCCAAGCACACTAACCGCTATATATCAATTATCCAAGCACACTAACCGCTATCTAAATCTCATATGTCTCAGAAATCCAAAACTTTACAAATTTTGGTAGTTGGTGTATATTACTAAATTTACCTTAATCTTATCTAAACTAAGCATATAGTAATATATACACATCAAAGTACTAATTTTGTACATCTAAATAGGGTAACCATAGCTTTGTTGATGTTCATACCCCATTTGTGTTGCTCCTCCTGGGAAATTCGCTGGTGGGGGTGGCGGCACCGCCATTGTGTCGGTTGTGGTAGTGATGTCGTGAATGCTTGACCTTTTCCTCTCTTTTTTCATTGAATTCTGCCGGAGAAAATATTTTTGAGCATGACTTGCAACTTGCGTAGGTGTCCTTGAAACCACCACGTTTCGTGAAATGCTCCTCCAATCTCCTTTACCATACCGTTGCAATCCGATCAAAAATAACCTATTAAAAGTAATTACCAAGTTATTCACCACAATTCAATGTATATGATCTAATTTGGTACTCTAACTTTGACCACAAATATATAACCATATATAAGTGAAAATGCTACATATTTGATACCACTATATGAAAACTACCATTTAATCCCAACAATTATCACCCTTCCGTCCCGAAATGAGTGTCCATTTGAAAAAAAAAAATGAAATTATTAAACTTTAAACCTATATCGTTTTTAACTTGCCTAAAACTTCAAAGTGGACACTTATTATAAAACGAACCTGGTACATAAATACAAAAATAAAACTATAAACCTATGTCATTTTAGTCCTTAAAATACTTTTGACCGGCTAAAACTTGAAAGTGAACACTTATTATGACAATTACACGACATTTGAAAAAGTACGTTGCTATTTTATACCTGTGTTCCTCCTCGGTCCACGGGGTCCCTTTCTTCCTCTCCCCCTCCTTATTTTTCACCCCACCAAACGAAATCTGACTCGCTCTTAACTCATTATCCCAGCTCACATACATCTCATCATTTTCACCAACACCATCATCAGCATAACTCGGTAACTCAACCCGACCCGAATCAATCAAAACCAAATCATGAACAAGTAATTCATAATGATTCCTCACTTCTTCAGCTGTTTTACCAGGAACTGATGCCGCAATCTTCTGCCAACGACCAATTACATCTTCTGGAAACATAACTAATGCGTCTTCGAACAATTTGTCTTCGTATCTTGACCATGTTGACTCGTTTTGATACATTGAGTGGCTTAAAATTGGGGCTTTTTGGGTTTTTAGGATTGGAATTAGGTGAATTGAAATGGGTCGTTTTCAGAATTTGAAGATATTGATTGTGGAGTGTGAATTTTGGGTGTGAAGGATTTAGAGTTTTTGGGTGATTTCTTATGATTTTGGTGATGAAAATTGGGGGGTTTTGGGTTTTTAGAATTGGAATGAAGTGAATTGAAATGGGTTGATTTTTGATTTTGATGATTTTGATTGTGGAGTATGAAATTTAAGGGTTTTTGAAGATGATGATTTTTTAATGCTTTGAATTTATGAATTGATGGATTCGTTGTTGGGTTGGTGAATCCGTGCGCGTATTTATATGTGTGTTGGCAGCCGTGAATGTTATATTTTATTGCTGTACTTTTTGTTTTTGTTAATTAAAATATTTAAATTTATATAATACTCTTTTTCTTGTTAATAAAATACTTCCTCCGTGTCAAAATTATTGTCGACGAACAGAAAACGCAAATTTAAAAAAAGTGATAATCACTAAACTACTCAACTAATCAATATAATCCTTACCTATTAAACATTCTTTTAATTGATTGACACAAAAAAAGAATTATTATTATGAGACATTATAAAATAAAAATAGTGACTATAATTTTAAGATGGATTGAGTATCCACCTCTCGGGTATGTTTGGCACAAGTAGGAGCTGGAGCGGTTTGCTGGAGCTGGTTGCTGGAGCATGTGGTTGGAGCTTTTTTTACATGCTAGTACAACTAGCATTTCATTTAGTAGCTTATTTTTTTAACAAGCTCCTTCAAGCCGTGTCAACCAAACGAGACTTATTTTCAATGGTAACTTATTTTTCTAAAAAAAATAAGTTCATGCTACGATAAGCTCTAATAAGCTCGTGCGCCAAACATAGCCCCAGTATCCACCTCTCGTTTTTTGATGTTTTAAAAAAATTGTTTATTTTATGCTTCAAGCAATCAAAAGTGATTTTAATGAGTAATGATTATATCTGATCGATGGATTATATAATTAGTAAAATATTTTAAAACTTTATGTATTACAAAGTGAACATTTATTTTGAAACAAACAGATCAGAAAGAAAATAGGTTGTTTAGGTTGCTTTCTGGATGAGTTAAAGTTAAGTCTAAATTTGAAAAGTAGTTTAGAAGCTATTATTCAGGACTTTTCTAACTGAATTAGTAAAATGAAATATGAACTAAATAGGAAATAGTTTAGGATTTTCATAAGTAATATAAAGTAGATAATATTTGAAAATGTTATATAGGTATTTAAGAGTAGTATTTTTTATTTTTATTTTTTAATTTTTTTTAAGTTGGTTTTGACGGGTAATTTTAATATAAAACCTATTTTTTGACGCTACTTTTTAAAAAAATTAGTCATTTATCTCGTCACCATAAAGATGTTTGCTTGAGGAATCGGTACCCAGGAACTAATTTACAATATTCATCCCCATATAAAGGTTACATGAGTAAACTCTAATGAGCCTAAGCCGATAGACCGGGTTTGGGCCAACTATCTATCGGCTAATATTGTGGTGTCCGGCCCCAATAGCACTAACATTGCTACGAGTACAATGACAATTGGCTTTAGACTTGCAAACACAGTTCATTTGGTATTTAGATAGAACATTGTTATGTTTGATTTCAAAAGTTACTTGGCACAAACTTATATTTCTTAATTTAAAACGTGCCAAAAATGTTTTTGGATAAACCATTACAAGTGGATAAACCAATTTTTTATTGATCGGTGCCTCGGTGGAACACAATTATCCAACTTCAAAGTTCAAATGGTCAACTTCACGCTATTATCTAGCCGTCTCAAAACAAATGCTCGTATATTTATTTTGAGATGGCTCAAAATTATATTTCTACTTTGCATTTAACGAATTAAAAAAGAGTTTGGTTTATCGATGTGATGTTTGGTTAGTGAAAAGAGTAGTTAGTCAAAATTTTAAAAACTTTGTGCATTTACAAAAAGAACATTTATTTTGAGACGCATAAAGTATATCGTTTTGTTATATTTAGCTTCATTTTACATACACGTTATCATTTATGGTTGTAGCACTTAAAAATATTAAATTTCATAACTCATAAGCGAAAGTGGGTATTGTCGAACGATCGATATTATATATCATGTGCATGTAGGAAAACCAGCTTAACACTCATCTTATAATTGCGCTATTAATAATATGGTTTTTAAAACCGAATCAGGGGTCGAACTATTTTTCTTTTCAGTTCTTTTTCGATTCAACCTGTCGAATCAGCCTATCTGATTCACATGTAAACCAGGTGGTCTAGTCTAGTTTTCGAAAGAGCGCTTAGATCATTCGTAATGGATTGTTATGGTCATGGACTCATGGTCATGGATCAAACACGACGCGTCTAACCCCTGTACATGACTCGAGTATACGATCGAGTATACGACCGAGTTGTTGTGTGTGTGGGTGTGTGTAGGTGTTTTTATTAAATGATTTTTGTGGTGTATATTTCTGTTTAAATGAGATATGTTTTTTATGATGACTGCAGTCGTCTTATTGAACTAAGAAAGTTGAGTTGATATTGATGTGGCAGTTATGACCACGATCATGTTTAATCACCATTACACTTAGCCTTAATAGTGGTGTTTGTTTATTAAGAGGGTCTGAATCTGAATCTGAACCGCACGTCTGAATCTGAATCTGATGCGTAAATGTCTGAATCTGAACGCATCTGAACGGAAAAAAAAAAAAAAAAAAAAAAAAAAAAACTCATGTTTGAACGGGGAAAAAAAAAATTTGGTTATTTTGTGTCAACAAGAGGCATTCAGACGCGTTAAGACACCCCTCTCAAGTCTTGACCATTAAGATCTAACTGCATCTGAACGCGTCTGACTGAAGAAAAAAAAACAAACGGTCTGAACGACAAAATGTCTGACCAATTCAGACATTTCGATCGTTCAGAGGCATTCAGACGCTCTAACAAAAAAAACAAACACGATCATGTTTAATCACCATTACTCTTAGCCTTAATAGTTATGAGAAAGACTAAATGACAAGATGAATCTATTCATGCCACACCATCTTGACATTTCACCAACTAAATGATAAACTCATGTCGATAAGACAAATAGTCGTACAAAAAACACTATTCGTACAAAATGTCACTTCAGTCGAATAAAAACATCTAACTACCCACTTAACACTTGTCAAAAATATGATGGAGTCGCACAATCTATCAGTCGCTTAAGATTAAATTTGAAAACTCAAAAAATAAGTGACTAGTTTGTCGACTATCTTTGCAAAAGTTGACCATTTTTTAAAAAGCCTACAAAATAAATGTTTATATTTTACATTCTCATGCTTTGGTTGGCGAATTTGAGTATTATTGATTTGCCATCGATCTTATATTTTAGGCGCATGTAGGAAACCCAACTTAACCATTGGCAGAACTAGGATGAAAGTTCAGGGGTAGCGAAATACGAAAATTTGTTTAGGGGTAACGAAAATTTGTTTCAGGGGTAGCGAAATACGAAAGATAGTACGAAAAACGTAAAACAAAACCAAAAATTCCACTAAAATTCCACTACCGGGTAAAAGTTCAGGGGTAGCGCCCCTGAACTTAACACCCGTCTTATAAATTGTGCTATTAATATTATGGTTTTTAAAACCGAAACAGGGGACGAACCGGTTTTTTTTCCAGTTTTTTGTTTTTTCCCGATTGAATTTGTTCCGATTTTTTCAATTCAATCGGTCAAACCGGCCAAACCAATACTCGGTTAAATTAGCTAGTCTAGTCTAGTTTTCGAAACAGCGCTTAATAATTTTAAGAAAGACTAAGGGCGTGTTTTTTTTTTTTTTTTTTTTTTTTTTTTTTTAAATCTTACTATCTCTCTTACTCTTACCAGTAAGAGATGGTTAGACGTTTTGCTTGTTTGTTTTTTTCTTAAATAAATTACAGAAACGAGCAATTAAAATCATTCGGACAATTATAAAAAAACAAACAACATTATTTTGTTCAAATTTATATTTTTTAATCACCTTTTACAGGTAAGATGTGATAGTAAGATTCAGATCTAAAATATCTTAATGAAATAAAAACACCTTAAATGACAAGATGAATTTACTCATGCCAAATCATCTTTGACATTTCACCAACTTCATGATAAACTCACGTCGGTAAGACGAAGCCACCAATGCACATGCTTAACTACTAAAGACCAAATATTTAACTTAAAGTAAAACCAGGGTATTATTTAATCAACGGTTCATAGTATCTGATTATTAAAGTTACTAAATTACAGTAGTTATTTCCATTTAGAACAATCCACGTAGTTGAAAGAGAAATGTCTTCTATTAATGACATTGACTTGATGGAGATTATGTTCATACTTTTAGGGTGTGCCTGGTTATTATTGGGAAAAGGAAAAAGAAAAAGAAAAAGGAAAAAGAAAAGGAATGTAAAGGAATGGGTAATGGTGGATAATCAATCTCTTACCTTTTAATTTATTCTATAATGGTTGATTACCCACTACTGGGTAGTCATTATATTACCCCCCTCCAACCAAGCATCATTATTCATTATATTTGCCATTACCCACCCCCTTATCCCCCCAACCAAGCACCCCCTTATATGTTTACTCAATAAGCGTTTTGCTTACGTTGCTTCGTTATATTTATTATAGGTGAAACTAGTGGTAGTGCAACCAAGGGTACGAAGACCGAGAACTAGACCTCGGTGAAATACTTGGGTATAGAGCCTTTTTCCTTACACGCTCTCTTGCCGAGAAACGCCCTAGGTTATTAAGTCGTGTGTCAACTTATAAAACACGGTTTTGTGTACTAAACAAGTAGCTATGTAGTCTTTTCAAAGTTTAAAAGGGTGTTTGGCATAGTGTCATTCTTGCCTATATTGACCCATTTTGATCATGTACAGGTCAAGGAAGTGTTGGTGTTGTGTTAAACCAGTTTATGAAAAAAAAAAAATAATAATAATAAAAAAAAAAAAAAAAATAAAACTTAGTAAGGCGTTTCAGAAACCATCCAAAAGAGCAGGCCTCGGGACCCGAACCACAAGGAGAGACCCGCGAAGACAAACCCAAAGAACTCATGGCTTCGCAATAAGAGGAAAATTCAGATTTTTTTGTCACTTGCGAGACTTGAAACCGGGTAAAACCCCTCCCCAAACTCCACAAGGAACTCAGGTGGCCAACTGAGCTAAGTCGGTTGATTTATTTTAGGTCTCTATACCATATCTTTTAATTTATACTCCTTTAAGTCATATGAAAGTCGGGCTGGGTCACCATTGTGCATAGCCTTAGGTACAAAGTTAAGTTTACTTTCTACAGTACCGTAATATAAAAGGGGTAATTACCAAAAGAGTACTTTAATTTTAACTTTTTCAAAAAAAGTTACAAAAATAATGAACTTTCCCAAAAGAGTCATGTGCGATCGTGCGAACCCATAAAAAATGTGACACGTGTCCAGACAAAGTGGTACAAACCAATGATTAGCTCCACCAAATAACCCACATGCCCAGTTGACTTTTTAAAAAAGATCGTGCGAACGACATTGTGCGAATGTCTGCTAATGTGCGAAAAGTAACCTTGGAAACATGCAAAATCTTCCACTCCCTGAATCAAATCCTTTGATTTGATTTATCTTTGAAATTATTTAAATTTTAATTTTATTATCATTAACAATTAACAATGTATTTTATTCAAAAACAACAATCAGATTATATCATTTCACACACACAAATCCACACACATTATCAACAACCGGATTAATCAATTTTGTTCATACGAAATGGTTAGTTTTTTCTTTAATTGTTAGTCGTTATATGGTTAATTTTGTTCGCACATTTGTTCATACGAATGGTCAATTTTAGGGCTCGTAGCAGTATATTTGCTTATTTGATTATTTGGCTTCTATGAAAATACACATGGGCTTATTTTAAATTTGAAAAACATAATCAGTTTGGTCTTTTTGGGCTTATTAGATTATGGACTTAAATGGTCAGCTGTGGTATGTAGTTCAGGTTATGGACTTAAATGTGTTTGGATTAGCTTATGAAACTTAAATGTGTTTGGATTAGTTTATGAGACTTAAAGCGTCTTTTTGGATTAGCTTATGAGACTTAAAGAGTGGTATAATGTCATCCAAACCCCTTGTTAAATACCATATTTGATCACTATCATCAGCTGTGGTATGAAGTATAGGTTATGGACTTAAGTGTGTTTGGATTAGTTTATGAGATTATGAGATTATCACCCCTTTGGATTAGCTTATGAGACTTAAAGCTTCTCTCACAGTAGCATCAATATTTGCCAAAAAAGCAGCGCATGTTGATTATGTCTTATAGACAAAACCCTAAACCAACAAACATCTATGTTAATCGAAAAATGAAAAATCTATGTTAGCTCAATAATGGTGACAATGCTTAGCAGTAGACCTCACCATGTTTCATGGTTGGCTGTTTCATTGTATTCAGAATATATATTTAGTATTGTAATATGTTAGCTCGATTAGTACATTTCAGTGGTAAAAAAGGAAGCCCACAAGTAGCCATGTAGTTTCATAGTTCATTGTTACATGTTGTTTGTATTTGTAGTATTTCTTGTTATAACAGTTTGTTTATTAATATAGGAATATGATGCCAAGGTTCACATTCGAAGCAAATTGCATTACTTTCAATTGATTAAAGGCAGGTTATCTGAAAACCGTCGTACGCTGTTTCGGTCAACATGCTTTGGTCCATGGTTGGATTTAAATTACTTTGTGAACGAGGAGAGTCTTATCCATTATATGCTTCAAAAACAATTTCCATCTGATGATGACCACTATGATTTGGCACTACTTTATTTTGTTAATGGACATCAACTTCATTTTGGACGCCGGGAATTTCACTTGATAACAACTTTTAAATTTGGATTGCCTAGTTTTCGGAAGTTTAGAAGTGGTGATATAATATTTCGGGACCGTGTTTTTCCTAACAAGGTAGGGGAGAATTTGAAAGCTATTGATCTTCTAGGTTTGATTGAGGATGAAGAGCTTTTTGGAAAACTATCTGATGAAGACGCCGTCCGAGTTTACCTTATCTTATCACTTATTGTCATATTTATGGGGCATGGCCTGTTAACCGTGGTTGGTGATGTATTTCTCAGATTGGTTGAGAACTTGGAAGCCTGGAATGACTTTCCTTGGGGGGAATACATTTGGAGACAGTTGTACGAAGCCCTTCGAAATAGGTGCACAAGAAAGAATGTGGAGTATACTTTGGATGGATTTGTTTTCTGTTTCATGGTTAGAATGATTACACGAATTGTTTCAATGAATTGTTTTGTTACCTGATTGATTTGAGTTTTTTTAAGTACGATTTTTTCCAAAGAAATATTTGTGAAAATATTTCCCCGGGTCGTTCTCCCAACGAAGGTTTGACGGCGTTTTAATCGATTCGGTGTCGTGACAATGTGAAGTGAATAATTGAAAGTGAATATTTTGGTATTGATTACACTAAAATATGGAAAATTTAAAAGCAATCTACGATAACAAATAAATGCACACAAAAACAAATCAGATATCGCAAATCCCGGGCTATTCCCGAGACTTTATAAAGCTAATAGTGAAGATATAAAGCTAAAAAATGCAAAAATATACACTAAGGGACTAAAACTGCAATTAAACAAAACTACTTCTAAAAAGAAATTAAGAAAATAAAAGTTTTATAAAAGTCTAGGGACTGAACTTGCAAAAACTGAAACCATTATAGATTTAATAAAAGACAAGGACTGTTTTTGACACTTTTGAAACTTAAAACAACTAGAAAACTAACATGCACGTTTTAAAGACTGACAGAAAGTTAAGGGACTAAAACTGACAAATCTGAAACTAATTTTATTTTTTTTTTTTTTTGTTTTTCTTTTTTTTTTTTTTTTTAATTGCTTAAAACCTAATTAAATGGAAAATAAATAGCAAACTAAACTAATTAAAACTGGGAAAATTATGATAAATCTAAAAACTAATTAGCTATTTAAGAAAAATAAAATGAAAGACCAGATAAGCTCAGATAAGCAGTTTGGGCTTATTTGGAATAAGCCAAAAAGCAAACAATTAGCAAATAAGCTCCAATCAAGATCAAAAGCTGCGGAATCATTCAATAGCATCAAATAAGCAATTTGGAACAAAAATAAGCAGATTTGAACAAGGAAATAAGCAGATAAGCACAATAGCAGCAGCATTTATTAGACAGAAAAAGCATGCTATCCTACCAACTTCTAGCAGTCCTATAAGCAGTCTAATAAGCTCAAAAGTGAAACCTTAAGGGGGCAAAAGCTCTATAGTACTACTGAGATTGTAAAAACACTAAAAGCCCTATCACAAACCTTCAAATGCTAATCTAATTTTGCCTGAGATCAGGTCCTAAAAAACAGATAAGCTAACATTTATGCAGATAAATTGTGCAGTTTATTGACTTTAAAATGCACCTAAGGTTTGACTAAGATCAATTTAGATGGCTCAGATCTCACAAGTGTAATATAATGATGCTATTAAAACACTGGTTTCACTTATACCAACACATTAAGCAACAATTTAAAGAGACCACAGTTCCATTTAATCAACTACATCAGCAGAAATCAAATTAGAAGCTAAATTGGACTTTTATGAAATAAACTACCATTATTATGTAATGACTATCCTAAACTATCCTATATTGAACTACTAGTGCAGAAAACTCATCAAATTAACAGCAAATACACCAAAAATAAAGCAGATCCAAACAGTCCTATATTATACTATTATTCTATCAAACTGAGATTAAAGCTTCACAACACATCAACAATAATCAATCAATATTCATTATCAATTTTAGAATCCAAATGAGCAGCAAACCACAACAGACAACAGCAAAAACTCAGTTTCACAATATTGTCTCAACTGAAGTAAGCTTAAACTCAGTTTCAACAAAGGAAGTATACAAATGATCAAGCAATCTCAGATTACACAATAACTACGAGCTTATCATCAAAATAGTACCAATGAAGCAGTATGTATAAAGCTACATAGTTCTAAACTAAGAATGAATTAAGATGCTAAAAAGTAGATGTGAGATCTTACAAATTACAAACCTTAACTGAAATAGGGTGAAATCCAAACCAAGCCTATCTTTAGATAGGCTAAAATACACTTCTGAAACCTCAAACCATTCATCTAACAACTACTAACCCAGAATTCTTCATCATTGGAATGCCTTTGACTATCGTTGACTGAGGATCTTTGAAACACTTTAAGCAGAAACAATCTATTAATACTCACTACAAGCTATGATTGAGCTTGGATGAACTTATGAAAACAGTGAATGAAAGCTTAGAATAGATTTATAGTAACTGAAACTGAAAAATAAATTGCAAAAGAATTTCCTGAAAACTTGAATTATATTGAAACTGAAATTTGAGTACAATTTTAAATCAGAAATGCAATAAGCTGAAGCTGATTATAACTACTACTACTACTACTAAATTTACCCTCCTCCTACTCCTATTAACTAACAACCCAAAAAATGTGAGTGAGGATCCCTTTTTATAGCCGAGAGAAGGTGAAGGATCTAGTAAGTCCATGCTGGCAATCCGTGTGAGTTGTGCTTCTTCTCCTCTCCTAATAGCCCTCAGATGAATTTTGTGTTTCTTTGATCATTCCACAACCATTGGATCACAATTAGTGATGTGTTCATACTAATAAAAAGCTGACATCTGTCCCATACGTGCATACATTCTCTGTCCTTGTCACAAGAGTGTCAGATGCTTCTAGAAAACGGATCCAATGATGAGCCAATGATGTGTATTCACTAATCACATTCTGCCACATGTCCCTGAGCTCTAATACTCTTACTTGTCACGTCCTGTGCACGTGGGAAGACCATCTAGAAGCTCCAATCATTGGAATTTATTACTGATTGGGGTGAATTTTGAGTTGGTGAAATTAGGGTTCTAAGGGATTTGGGGATTTTCTGGGTAAGGGGTAAAAAAGGCGCGGGTAGATTTTTATTATTGTTTGTTTTGACCGTGTATATTGAGGGTTTAATGGGATTCGGGTTGGGGTTTAGTTGGGCTCGGGTTTTATTTGTGAAAGGGGTTGGGCTTGTGTAATGAATTAAGGGTAGTGGGCTTTGGATAATAGAAAAGATAATGGGTTTTTAGGATTTAGGATATATAAGTTCCAAGGACCCATTGTGTAAATTCTGAAAATATAAGGACTGATCTTGCCAACTTCCAATAATATTTCCCAAGGGCTACTTTTGACAATCTTAGATAATTGGAGGACCTCTGTTGACTTTTTGAGCTCAGCTTTGACTTTTGACTTCCCCGGCTCCGGCTATTGACACTTTTCCAAGTCCCGTGCTCGTGTTGTCGTTTTTAGCTTGGTTTTGTCCATTTCACACATATCCGTGCCTGCACATAAATAAACACAAAAACACAAAGTATTTGGCATAATTGGTTAGTTTTTGGTCTATTTGGGTCCGGTTTTGGTCAAATAAAGGTATGTGTTTAAGCACATACCAAATTCCCCCAGACTAAGCTATTGCAATGTCCTCATGCAATGTTATAAAACTCCCCGATTTTCCTTTTTATTCTTATTTTTGTATTTATTTTATTATTCATGTGACGGTATGCCGACTTTCATTATCTTGCAATAACGTTTAGGGTCATAGAGTAGAAACACAACTCATAGAGGAGTGACCATAAGGATAAAATTCATCGTCCTTGATTTTTCACGAGTCCCCAAACTAAGCTTAAAAACGAAATCATTGCTATTTACAAGTTAGATTGCCGACACTACTCAGAAAGCTAATTGTGGACTCTTTGTTCCCAAATTCCTATTTTCCTCTATTTATTTTATTTTTGGTGAGAAATGAATTTCTTCGAATTCTCATTTCGATAATTTTTTAAGCCGATAAAGATACCTTAGTTTAGACGCTAAGTAGTTTTCAAACCTTCCCTCGAAAACCGTTGCATACAAAAATGAGGTCCACATCAAGGTCTCTGATTTAACACGATTTTGAGGATATCCCTTTTATTTGCGACCGAAACAACTCATCTACGAGTCCAGAGACAGAAGCCTTTATTAGAATACCTCGGAGTCGAAATTTGGCATTTTTAACATTATGAAGCACATTAACGTATTTAGTCCTTGGCCCTTTATAACAATCACAACATCGGCTGCGAACCGGCAAGATGTGATAGTCTATTATGACCTTGGAATTTTTCCTCTGCCTTTATTAGAAGTCTACAACATCGGCTGCGAACCGGCAAGATGTAGAAAACTTTTTATGGCTTTGGATTATTATTATTATTCATTATTCATTATATATTTTGCCAAATTCCGAGTCCTACGGCTTTTATAACAATCCCAACATCGGTTGTGAGCCGGCAAGATGGAATAGTCTATTACACCGTAACACTGACAGTACCTTGATGTGTACCCAACTTTCATAAGCAAGGATCCTCTAAGGAAGAAATAAAAACTAATTATCGCCAAAACTAAAATAGCTTTAATTATTCCTAGATTTCTATTTTTGAGTGAAACAAGCTTATGGGAACAAAAAGCCATAATTAACTTCGATGAGCTCTAAAGAGATCCAACTACTCCACGTTTAGCAATCTAACTTATAAACAACTCTATCATTTCTCGTTCTTCGCAAATTTAAAATCTTAAATAATAAGATCCGCGAATGCTTAGCCAAATAATCAAGCCATGCATATATAAAGTCAAATACGGGAACTTGCAAACTCTTAAAAAGAATTCGCGTTTTCTAGCTCCTTGTGTAAAAGACTAGCACAAGCTTATAGATTATAAACGGTTAAGGGGACAAGCTAGGGCTCAACACGCCCGGTCAAGTCAGAATTTTATTCCTACTCTCACCAGCGGAAAGTCAACAAAAATGTCAAAATTTATTATATTTTTGCAAAAATTTTCTAAAATTTTTCTCATTTTTTGGATTTTTTCAATTTTTGGAGGAAAAACGGGGTTGCATGAGAAAACGGCAAAAATGCAAGGCAAAAATCAAATCGCAAGATTACCCCCCAGACTAAAACGAGACATTGTCCTCAATGTCTTAAAGGTAAGGGCATCCCAACATAAATCTAAGGCCGTTTATTAATTATGCCAAAAGATAGATGTAAAACGATAAGATTTAGGATATCGGATAAGCAACGGATGATGAAACTCGAGTAGCGTGAAGGAAACTACGAGCACGAGAGTCTTCATCATCGGGCATTCCTGGACACATCACAGAAAAACACGAAACACAAGATATGGAAGAGGAAGCCCTCCTCACTCACTTTATTAGAAAAGAGAAAAGAAGATAGAAGGATATGCATGGGGTGCCTCCCACGAAGCGCTTGTTTTTGGTAACCGAGTCACATGAGCTTGACTCGACCCCGAATTTATTTGTCCTTGGGGGAGCAAGAGGAACAGACACCCGGCACGAAGAACGGAGATGCCGGGGTCGAAGACGGTATCCTCACTCCCGGTGGAGTGGAAAGATGGAGAAAGGATGAGATAAGTGAAGAATGGGTGAAACACACGGATGACGAAAACAAAGTCAAATTCTGAATCACGGGTGGGGAAAATATCAAGCACCGGAACATTATGTTCAGAAATCTCGTCCACCACTCCATCAATTACTTCATTCACACCGGATCCAAGATCTACATCCGGTGGTTTCGCGGGTGGACGAGAAGACGGTAAATCAAAGATAAATGAATCAGCCTCAGAAAGTAAATCATCATCATTAATTTCTTCAATAAGTACGTTTCTTTGAAAACCATTCTCGCCATTCTCAATACCCGGTGGTATCGAGTCATCCGAAGCAAGAAATCGATCGACATCCTCTAAAAGAGGATCACGTGACGGATTATCGGAAATAGGTTCGGAATCAATTTCAAAATGAAAGCACTCATAATCCGGAAAAGAGATATCAGCATGAATAGTGGGACTGCCACTACTCGTCTCTTCAAATCGAAAAATTTCAAGCTCGGGTAAGAAATCACTATCCATATCGGGGATAGGAGAAGAAGAAGTCGGAGGATCATGTAATGCCTCGATCCTAGAAATGAGAAGATTGATATTTAATAATTTCTCGCGAAGAGCATCATCTTGGATTTCAGTTTCTTCATCATTCTCTTCTTCTAAGCTGACGAGCTCAGAAGGTGACTCCTCAACATACTCGATGTCTCCACAAGATAAAGAATCGTCGTCATCAGATTCGGAGAACATCTCAACACTATCATTCGGATTGTCAAGAGGCGGTAACTCACACTCTTCAGCCGTATCAAAAACATATTTTTCAAAGTCGGATGAAGAATCCTTGAGCTCGGGCTCCAAAGGATCTGACGGCTCAACAATTATGAACGAAGTGGAATCATCAATAACAATGCTCGAAGAACATCTTGAAGAATCCGGAGGTGGGACAAGTGGTGTGCTCTGAGAGCTAGGAATTTCCACCACTTCCGTTATGGTCTCCGGTTCTTGTTCTTGATAAACGTGAAGATAAGGCAAGTCGTTCTTTTTAGACATTGTTTTAAGCTCAGCTCGTTTGCTTGACAAACTCTTAACCGTAAATCGAGAAAGGTTAGGATCAATTTTTGACGGTTTAGGAGGAGCAATTGTCGGCTTAGATTCTTGGACAACCGTAGGTTGGACGTATTTAGCACTTCCATTGTTAGTGGAAAGTACCGGGTCCTTTGTCACCTCGGTTTCTCGCTCCATTTCCCTTACCGGAGAGGGAATAGGAATCGATGGTCCATTATCAATACGACATTTCGACATTTTTGACAAAGCTTGAAGTTGTTCAATGTAGATCTTAAAAGCCTTAAGTTCAAAGAAATCATCCTCGTAACCCTCGTTGGGTGCTTGGAGTGACTCCGAAATGGTGGGTTTGTCATTATCACACAAATTTGGCTCATGCTGAGAATTTTCAAATGACTCCCCACAAGGCTCAAAACTAGGCGTATACGGTTCTTGCTCATAAGAGTTTTGAAAAGGAAAATTGAAATCATTTTGAGGATAATTATCAAAGCTCGTATCATAAGCGTAAGACGTTTCAACACTCGGGACGTAGCACATACAATTGGTATATCCACATTGATTACAAAAACATTGTCCACAAGGTACTCCTTCTTCGGAGGGATTTCCACAATTAAAACAAGTGAATGGAGGCGGCGGTGGAGGGTAATCGGGAACGTTTGAAAGATTGTTGAACGACCTTTGAACATACGTGTTAGAATTACAATTCCAACAAACTCCGTCATGAATATCACCACCACATTGTTCGCACGTACACCAAACACACAATCCTCCGAAGAAGGGTTCTCCACACTTAAAACAAATAGGATCCATAAGAATTAAACATAAGAGGGTGTGAGAAGAAGAATCAAACTTTAGAGGGTAAGAAGATCAAGAATCAAACGGTATAGAGGGTAAAAGAAGAGAATCAAACATGAAGAGGATAACGGAGATTCTTTTTGGTTTTTCAAACATAAAAACAAAAATCAAATTGAAAAAGAAAATATTTTTGGGTTTTTATATTTTTATAAGAAAAATTATATTTATTTTCTTTTTGGTGATCGTTAATCAACCGTACTTGTTTCTTTCAAAACTACGCGCAGCGTGGCGGGAGAGAAGAATGGATCTCTCTTCGGTCTGCAATTTAATGTCAAGACCTCCTTAAACCCCGTGTATAGGTTGTAGTAAAGAAATAATCCAAGAAACGTTTAATTTTCCGATCTCTTTTGTTGTTATTTCGGAATGGTTTACAACCGCCCTCCTTCAACGGAAGACCGAGGATGTTTATTAATGGTGAAAATTTATGAAAACACTTTAGGAAAAGTGTTTTTTATTTATTTATTTTATTTTTGGAATTTTTTTGTTTTTTTTTTTCAAAAACGAGAAACTTCCGAAGAAGGATCTTCAAAACACAAAATACGATACGAATCAACGACAACGTTTCAAGCCTTCCCCGGCAGCGGCGCCATTTTTTGATTTGATTATTTTTAAGTACGATTTTTACCAAAGAAATATTTGTGAAAATATTTCCCCGGGTCGTTCTCCCAACGAAGGTTTGACGGCGTTTTAATCGATTCGGTGTCGTGACAATGTGAAGTGAATAATTGAAAGTGAATATTTTGGTATTGATTACACTAAAATATGGAAAATTTAAAAGCAATCTACGATAACAAATAAATGCACACAAAAACAAATCAGATATCGCAAATCCCGGGCTATTCCCGAGACTTTATAAAGCTAATAGTGAAGATATAAAGCTAAAAAATGCAAAAATATACACTAAGGGACTAAAACTGCAATTAAACAAAACTACTTCTAAAAAGAAATTAAGAAAATAAAAGTTTTATAAAAGTCTAGGGACTGAACTTGCAAAAACTGAAACCATTATAGATTTAATAAAAGACAAGGACTGTTTTTGACACTTTTGAAACTTAAAACAACTAGAAAACTAACATGCACGTTTTAAAGACTGACAGAAAGTTAAGGGACTAAAACTGACAAATCTGAAACTAATTTTATTTTTATTTTTTTTTGTTTTTCTTTTCTTTTTTTTTTAATTGCTTAAAACCTAATTAAATGGAAAATAAATAGCAAACTAAACTAATTAAATCTGGGAAAATTATGATAAATCTAAAAACTAATTAGCTATTTAAGAAAAATAAAATGAAAGACCAGATAAGCTCAGATAAGCAGTTTGGGCTTATTTGGAATAAGCCAAAAAGCAAACAATTAGCAAATAAGCTCCAATCAAGATCAAAAGCTGCGGAATCATTCAATAGCATCAAATAAGCAATTTGGAACAAAAATAAGCAGATTTGAACAAGGAAATAAGCAGATAAGCACAATAGCAGCAGCATTTATTAGACAGAAAAAGCATGCTATCCTACCAACTTCTAGCAGTCCTATAAGCAGTCTAATAAGCTCAAAAGTGAAACCTTAAGGGGGCAAAAGCTCTATAGTACTACTGAGATTGTAAAAACACTAAAAGCCCTATCACAAACCTTCAAATGCTAATCTAATTTTGCCTGAGATCAGGTCCTAAAAAACAGATAAGCTAACATTTATGCAGATAAATTGTGCAGTTTATTGACTTTAAAATGCACCTAAGGTTTGACTAAGATCAATTTAGATGGCTCAGATCTCACAAGTGTAATATAATGATGTTATTAAAACACTGGTTTCACTTATACCAACACATTAAGCAACAATTTAAAGAGACCACAGTTCCATTTAATCAACTACATCAGCAGAAATCAAATTAGAAGCTAAATTGGACTTTTATGAAATAAACTACCATTATTATGTAATGACTATCCTAAACTATCCTATATTGAACTACTAGTGCAGAAAACTCATCAAATTAACAGCAAATACACCAAAAATAAAGCAGATCCAAACAATCCTATATTATACTATTATTCTATCAAACTGAGATTAAAGCTTCACAACACATCAACAATAATCAATCAATATTCATTATCAATTTTAGAATCCAAATGAGCAGCAAACCACAACAGACAACAGCAAAAACTCAGTTTCACAATATTGTCTCAACTGAAGTAAGCTTAAACTCAGTTTCAACAAAGGAAGTATACAAATGATCAAGCAATCTCAGATTACACAATAACTACGAGCTTATCATCAAAATAGTACCAATGAAGCAGTATGTATAAAGCTACATAGTTCTAAACTAAGAATGAATTAAGATGCTAAAAAGTAGATGTGAGATCTTACAAATTACAAACCTTAACTGAAATAGGGTGAAATCCAAACCAAGCCTATCTTTAGATAGGCTAAAATACACTTCTGAAACCTCAAACCATTCATCTAACAACTACTAACCCAGAATTCTTCATCATTGGAATGCCTTTGACTATCGTTGACTGAGGATCTTTGAAACACTTTAAGCAGAAACAATCTATTAATACTCACTACAAGCTATGATTGAGCTTGGATGAACTTATGAAAACAGTGAATGAAAGCTTAGAATAGATTTATAGTAACTGAAACTGAAAAATAAATTGCAAAAGAATTTCCTGAAAACTTGAATTATATTGAAACTGAAATTTGAGTACAATTTTAAATCAGAAATGCAATAAGCTGAAGCTGATTATAACTACTACTACTACTACTAAATTTACCCTCCTCCTACTCCTATTAACTAACAACCCAAAAAATGTGAGTGAGGATCCCTTTTTATAGCCGAGAGAAGGTGAAGGATCTAGTAAGTCCATGCTGGCAATCCGTGTGAGTTGTGCTTCTTCTCCTCTCCTAATAGCCCTCAGATGAATTTTGTGTTTCTTTGATCATTCCACAACCATTGGATCACAATTAGTGATGTGTTCATACTAATAAAAAGCTGACATCTGTCCCATACGTGCATACATTCTCTGTCCTTGTCACAAGAGTGTCAGATGCTTCTAGAAAACGGATCCAATGATGAGCCAATGATGTGTATTCACTAATCACATTCTGCCACATGTCCCTGAGCTCTAATACTCTTACTTGTCACGTCCTGTGCACGTGGGAAGACCATCTAGAAGCTCCAATCATTGGAATTTATTACTGATTGGGGTGAATTTTGAGTTGGTGAAATTAGGGTTCTAAGGGATTTGGGGATTTTCTGGGTAAGGGGTAAAAAAGGCGCGGGTAGATTTTTATTATTGTTTGTTTTGACCGTGTATATTGAGGGTTTAATGGGATTCGGGTTGGGGTTTAGTTGGGCTCGGGTTTTATTTGTGAAAGGGGTTGGGCTTGTGTAATGAATTAAGGGTAGTGGGCTTTGGATAATAGAAAAGATAATGGGTTTTTAGGATTTAGGATATATAAGTTCCAAGGACCCATTGTGTAAATTCTGAAAATATAAGGACTGATCTTGCCAACTTCCAATAATATTTCCCAAGGGCTACTTTTGACAATCTTAGATAATTGGAGGACCTCTGTTGACTTTTTGAGCTCAGCTTTGACTTTTGACTTCCCCGGCTCCGGCTATTGACACTTTTCCAAGTCCCGTGCTCGTGTTGTCGTTTTTAGCTTGGTTTTGTCCATTTCACACATATCCGTGCCTGCACATAAATAAACACAAAAACACAAAGTATTTGGCATAATTGGTTAGTTTTTGGTCTATTTGGGTCCGGTTTTGGTCAAATAAAGGTATGTGTTTAAGCACATACCACTGATATTCTTTTAATAAAAGTTGTTTTTTCAGATATGGATTTTAGAGTCTTCTACTCAGAGCCGTCTTTGGTGGAGCAAGGACGTTGATGTTATCCCTAGAGCACTTTCATGGTCTAGGAAGGTTCCTTTTCAAGCATGGGAGGATTTCGGAATGCTTTTTCCTCAGGTAAGTGTTTAATTTGTAATATCAGTCAATTTCTATTTACGATACAAATGTATATTAGTTTACTTTGACTATGGTTAACGGTTATCCCACTTTTGGTTTATATTTTTGCTAGGGTAAAGATACAAACCATGATCTATATCCTACCAGGTCTGAGGCTGATTCAGAGTGGTACACAAAAGGCATTCGGTTTTTCAACTGGTATTCACCGAGACCAGCGCCTGTTGTCCATGGAGGGCTTTTTGAGGATTACATGCGTAAACGAGCAGAACTTCGTACCAAAGCCCATGATATGGACAATGAAGCTCAATCGCCAAAATCTCGTGATACTCTTGAGGATCGTGTTAGGACCCTGCAGGGTATATGTAATGGTTTGTTGATGTTACCCGCAGAGGTCAACAGTTTGAAAGCAAGGGTCCACAAGCTTGAAACAATTATTCAGGTTTGTTTCTACTTCAAATGTTTACCGTAAAATTTTAAGAGTTTAGCGACTTATTCATGTAATCGATCTTTTGTATTACCCAGTATATGAAGAGAAAAATGATGGGTGGACATAGGCAGGACAGAGTTGATCAGAAAGGGAACAAAGGACTGGAAAAAGTAAATCCCGTTTATTATATTTTATTTTTCTTTACATGAGTTTGAGATATTTACCTGAATTTCTTATATTGTACTTAATATATTTACAGGATGAAGTCGCTGGTGATGAAAAGGATATTGATCTTGGTGATGAGTTTTGCCCAAATTTAAATCATAATTTCCTAGAATTGTTTGAGTTTGAAGTCCAGAATGAGGATGTCGAAGCTGAAGGTGTTGGAGAGGTTTGTACAACATTAAGAATATTACATGTAAATTGTCTTTTAAAGTTAATTATATGTTGGTTTGATTTGTATTTTGTGTTATGCACACAGAATGAATGTGTTTACCAAGCTACCCAAGATCGCGTAAAAGCTCAAAAGCAACAAGCTGAGGTTCGACGTGTAGCTGCACAAAGGGAAAAGAGGGCCAGAGACTTAAAGGATCGCCAAAAAGGCGCGGAGCTTAAAAAGCAGTTTTTGAAAACCACTTACGTGAAGCTTCCTGTGCAAAATAAGAGGCAGTATGAACTGGTACCCAGGGAAGAGTTTACGGACGTAGATACGGATGTTAAAGTTCCCCCACTGGATGAACTTAAAAGAAGAAACTCTTCATTATCTCCTTATAAGCTCAAGAAGTGTAAAGATCTCACACCTTGGGAAGAGGTATGACCTAAATCCTTCATTTATGTTTAACATTTTAATCATTTATATAACCGTATAAAATCCCTTGATAACCTTAGAAACGTTGACTTTAAGTTCAGATAATCCTTCATTTATGTATGTACATGTTACCTGTTGATTGTGGAAGGCAAATTGTACTTGATTGAAATTAGTGGAATGTGATGTTAGTTATAAGTTCATGTATCCTGCTAGGACTGCAAATTAACCACAGGTCATGAATTACACTTAGACATATCTTTATATTGTCTAATCTAGGACTGCAATAGTTGGAACCCTTCACATGCCTATATGTTTTCACTCAGGATTATAATTATACATTTTCCATTGTGCTCACCATACTTTTCGGACCTATAATGTGTAGGATCTAATACGGCCGAACTTCAGGATTGATAAAGTTCATGTTAATCGTGAGTTGGAGGTTTATCTTCAAAGTTCTTATAAGTCTCGTTGCCAGTTTCCTTGGTGCAATGATATTACTGTTGATTATCTTTTCTGGGATTCTTTTGTTGGGATGGACGATACCCGTGAAGGCTGGTTCCGTGATGAGGTAATTAAATAATGGAAATATTAGCCAGTTTTGTGTTTTTTAATGGAATTATTGATCTACGTTTTTGTTAAATGTCTACAGCACATTGAGCTTTGGGTGATGTATTTGTGGCACTTTAGACCATCTTTTGCAGATTGGTCCATACCCGGGGAACACCCTCTTCATAAAGCCAGACTCCATACCATCCAAACTGTCTAACTCGATAGCTCCAAACCGAAAACCCGTAATCAGACAAAACTCTTGCCTGCCCAACTGTACAGTGTGTGGCCCAACATCAAAAATAAATGGGGTATGAAAAGTAGGGTGCTCAACATGCCTTTGGTGAAACACAAGAAAGTTCAAAACATGGTTATCATGATCAAAAGTTCTAATGTCTAACCACGGACCAAAAATACTACGCCTGAACAGATTGTAACACCGTTGCCCCTTTCTTGATAGACGATCACTTATCGTTGTCAGTAGCTTTAAATTACTTCTAATATTTACTCTCGCATTAACAACCTACAAAAAAATAATAAACAAGTTAACATTAAAGAAGTAAAACATAAGTAATTCCAATACACTTTATTTCTATGAAAAAATATTCATCTAGCTTTGATGCTAGTATTCAGCTAATCAACACTAATGACAACAACAGAATACACTAACAATCAAGATCGAATAACTCGAAAAACCCTAACCATCAATAATCAAACTATAACAATCCATTTCCATACAAACCCTAACATAAGTCTAAACCCTAAGTGGGCATCAACACAAAGGTCATCCTCTTTTAAAATCAACTTCAACGCACATCTAAAAAAATCAATGAAAATAGAACTTACATGAGGTCTGGCCATTCTTTCTATGACAAAATATTCATCTAGCTTTGATGCTAGTATTCAGCTAATCAACACTAATGACAACAACATAATACACTAACAATCAAGATCGAATAACTCGAAAAACCCTAACCATCAATAATCAAACTATAACAATCCATTTCCATACAAACCCTAACATAAGTCTAAACCCTAAGTGGGCATCAACACAAAGGTCATCCTCTTTTAAAATCAACTTCAACGCACATCTAAAAAAATCAATGAAAATAGAACTTACATGAGGTCTGGCCATTCTTTCTATGACAAAATATTCATCTAGCTTTGATGCTAGTATTCAGCTAATCAACACTAATGACAACAACATAATACACTAACAATCAAGATCGAATAACTCGAAAAACCCTAACATAAGTCTAAACCCTAAGTGGGCATCAACACAAAGGTCATCCTCTTTTAAAATCAACTTCAACGCACATCTAAAAAAATCAATGAAAATAGAACTTACATGAGGTCTGGCCATTTTTTGATCGGTGTGATTTTGTATCGCCCCTTTTTTTTTATCGGTGTTTCAAAGTCTGTGTTTTTTATCGGTGGTTGAAGTGTGTGATTTACACAGTAATTGTTTGAGTTAAATTATTGAAAGTGAAAAGGTACTATTTTTAGTAATTTTAAAATGCCATTGGTCTTTCCCAAGAAAGAGTAAGTACAAAAATAAGATTTTGGAAAGATTTTGGAAGATTTTATAGCCGTCGTTCGCACAATGTCGTTCGCACGATCTTTTTTAAAAAGTCAACTGGGCACGTGGGTTATTTGGTGGAGCTAATCATTGGTTTGTACTACTTTGTCTGGACACGTGTCACATTTTTTATGAGTTCGCACGATCGCATGATCGCACATGACTCTTTTAAAAAAGTTCGTTATTTTTGTACGTTTTTTTAAAAAAGTTAAAATTAAAATACTCTTTTGATAATTACCCAAATATAAAAATTAATAAAATAACAACATTATCCATTACTACAAAATATGGGCAGGAGGAAGGCAGCAGTAGACAGTTGGGACGAATCCGAGTTGGAAAATACAACAAGCGGTTGGTGTTGAGTTAATGGCTGTCGACTGTAGAAAAGCTAAAGTGACAGATGATACGTCGGCCAACCGCCTTTCTTGACACGACAGCTCATCTTTTGGAGTATCTTTTTGTAACGCCTTGTCACTTACAACACTAACCTAGCTGTCACTCTAACCACACACCCGTCTCTGCCAATCCTACTTGCTATTATTTATATTCTAGTACTTTCTTACTTTCTTTTGATTTTTTGTTACTCTCTCCATCCCAATTTTATTATCACTTTTTCTTTTTTCGAACGTCCCAAAATTATTATCCCATACCAAAAATAGAAAGTGAATAAGTAGTGAATTTTAGTAAAGTTTACTATATTACCTTTGGTTGAAATTAATATTGCAAACTTTAAAGAAGTGTTAATTAATTTGTTAAGGGTAAACTTGTCATTTGGCAAAAAAGTAAGAGAGAGAAAGTAGTGATAGTGAAATTTTTCTAAAAGAATGTGTTTTTTGTCAGGAGACAATAATTTTGAGACGGAAGGAGTACTTCGTTAATGCCCTTTAATGTAACTATACAATGGTTGACGTTTGTGTTTTCTTATACAAGCTAGAGTTGAGATGAATGTAAATCTTATATTTGTCATAGATTCAAAGAATCAATATTAGCCATCAATTTTTCATCTAAATTAATAAAAACTCATTTTTCATATTTTTTTTTTAAATACAACATATCTTGCAAACGGTAAATCTTCAAGCTACAAAAAAAAATAAAAAAAAAAAATACAATCACGAAGAGAATTAAATTATCTATCTATAGATATGCACTTCTCTATACTTTCGACGAACTATTTTTTTTTCAAAATTTTCGCCCATAAAAATCACACTTGATTTGTAAAAATCATATGTGATTTGTAAAAATCAAATCACATGTGATTTTTACAAATTACGTGTGAGTTTTCTGAGCGAAAAGTTTGAAATAAAAAAGTTCATCGAAAGTATATAGAATTGCATATATATATATAAAGATATATATATATATATATAGAATTGCATATATATATATAAAGATAATTTAATTCTCGTCGCGATGGTATATTTTTTTTTGCGTAACGATTAACGGTTTGCGATATATTTAAGTTTTAAAAAAAGGATGACAGTTTATTAATTTTTTTTATTTTGATAAAAAAAATGAATGGCTAAGATTGGCTAATTGTATATATGACAAAGATGAGATCTATATTGAACTTTTGCCATGTTTTTAGCTTTATTTTCCTTAGGACGTTAATTAGTATTTTTATCCTTTCATTTCATAATACTCCCTTCGTCCCAAATTAATAGTTCTCTTTTTATTTTAGGTTGTCCCAAAATTATTATCCACTTCCAAATATAGTTGTGAATAATGTGGCTAGTTTACCATATTACCCCTAATGTTACTAAAAATTACAAATATCATTTAAAGATTTAATTAATTTATAAGGGTAAAAGTGACATTTTGCAAAAAAGTAAGAGAGAGAATAATATTTTCTTAAACCGTGTATTTTTTGTCGGGAGACAATAATTTTAAGACAGAGGGAGTAAGTGTTTATTTTTAAACTGCATAAAGTTTGAAAAAAATTCATTGACTACATTTTTCGTTAATCAATGACTATCTTCACCTATTAAAAACTCCTCTCATACGTTCAAATACAGAGTAAACATTTATTTTGAAATATCAAAAAATAGCAATAAAAAATATTTAATATGAGACGAAATAAATAATAAAATTATAATAACCACCGGTAAATGGCTCGGTGGTAAAGTTATTACTTTCCCCATAAAAGGTTAAAGGTTTAAGCCTTACCAAGTGTCTACATTTAAAGGTGGTTAGAGATGGGTCGAGAATGGTCATGGGATTAACTCGGTAAGACCGCATATATCTGAGTTCATCCTCCCTCATAACCTAAACAAGAAAAAAAACTTTATCCATTACCCGTTATACTAAATCAAAATAAGAATTTTAGTTACATAGATTAAAAATGAAAAAGACGTTAAAACTATCATAACTTTAGATGTTACAGTGGGCAGGCATATAACAATGGGTCTATTATTTTTTTACTCCCTTCGTCCCATATTAAGTGTCAAACTTTTTTAAGTCTTACTTGTTTAACTTTGACCTTAATTATTTTTATTTGTGTTATATGATACTTGATGAAAATTATACCAATGAAAATACATTTAAAACTCAATCCATTCATATATTTTGCATCAAGTATTATATAACACAATTAAAAATATTTAAGGTCAAAGTTAAACAAGCAAGACTTAAAAAAGTCAAACTGGACACTTAATGTGGGACGGAGGTAGTAACAAACAATGTTTCTATCTACTTGACCTCAAAACTATAACAGTTTTAAGGTGCTAATTCAACAACCAAATGAATAAACCTGTCATCTGAACTGAACTACATACAGAACCTCCACACGTAAAAACAACCTTGACCTTTGTCGATTCAAAATTCTTACAAAAACAACCTTCCAACTATCCCCGATCCGAGCCACGACACTGCTCATTCAAACCACGCGAGCACCAATCTGAATTACGACACCTTTGGTGTGTTCTACGGTATAATAATTGTCCCAATAACTCTTCACATCCAATACCAATCATCATATCGGTCCCTAGCTAGGCCCCATTGCTGGAAAGGCTCGGCTTCAAAAAACCATGCATTCCTCTCGGGCTGGGCTCTCGCGTGTCCGGGGTCCGATCAGATCATGAATGTTCTTTTGGAAAAATGTAGAATAAAAGTATAAAGTCTACAAACAATAGTTTCACACTTATGAATAATCCAAAGAATAATTGCTGCGCGCAACAACTCATCACATCCAATAATTACTTGCATGAAATTCTCATAACGTTATTCCCTATCCACATAATTGGATGCTAATCAAAGAATCTACGATATACTTTATGTTACGTGGCCGTAAGCTTAAACTATTGTTTTGAGCATCATATTAAAGTAACTTATACTTTACAAAACTGTGACTTGTTTTATATACATGTATGGCAAATCAACATGGAGAATAAAACCAACTCGGCTAGCTCAGTTGGTCATCAAGGATGACCTTAGGTAGGTTGTTACCACATGAAAGAGGTCTCAGGTTCGAGTTTTTCCATTGGGGTTTTCCTTCAAGGTGAAATATGTGGGGTTCTGCCTCATAGATGCCTCGATTCGAGGCTGGCAGAGACTACCTTCTGGGCATGTATTGTGGAATCGAATCACTAATTATTATTCGAGGTTGGCAGGGACTACCTTCTGGGTAAGTACTATAGAATCGAATAACTAACTTATTATCGTACTAACTCGCCGTTAAAAAAAACAAAAAACATGGAGAATAAAACGTCATTAAAACTACAAAAATGGTTTTAGGAAGAACTTCTATGTTAAAGTTTGTACTTGGGCACAAATTAGTTCAAAGTATTCTAAATGGGGTATAGTTTACGTATATAAGGCATGTATGACACGCGATCTTATGAGTAACTTAAACTTATTTTTTAAGACATAAGCTAAGCAACTTTAAAAGTGGATTTGTTTGATCAACCAATACTATGAGACTTTCAGAAGTATTCTCTCTCATAACTTCAAAAATCATATACTTCAAATAAAGTATGAAAACTCAAATTTATTTTCAATTTTTCGTTTACTGTTCCAACTGCGGGTGTCGGTTAATTTTGTTTGACATGGGTGTGTTTGACACAAAGCATTTAGAGCATTTAGGAGCATTTAAAAGCAATGAGCAGTGAATGCTGTGATTTTTAATGCTCGTTCATTAAGCAACAATTAGGTTTATCTTTTATTTGTTTGAAATACTTATTTTTCAACGCTTCATGAAGTAACATTTAGAAGCGTTGAACATATATGAGTTTTTTTACACATTATAATTGCACCTACAATTATGTTATCAAATGTTTTTATAGCAGAAAAACAATTACTTCATAAAGCTATTATTTACTCCTACTGCTTACTACTTCCTTCGTCTTAAAATAATTGTCCAAAAACAAAAAACAACAATTTAAAAAAACATTATCATTACAACTTTCTTTTTTTACTTTTTTTGCAAAATAACAATTTTACTCTTAAGTCTTAACTAATTAAGTTAAAACTTCTTTAATGTTTGAGAAAATAACATTAAGTGAAAGTTGTGACCTAACAAATTATAATAGTCGGGCCTAGACTATTACAAACATACGACTAACAAAAGTAATATGATAAACTCAAACTAAATTTTATATCTATTTTTAAAAATAAACAATTAATTGAAAACAATCTAAAATTATACTATATAAACAATAAATATAAGAAATAAAAGAGTACTAATGATCACTAGTACTACTCCATACTTTAATGAGTTAAAAGATTGTGGTTTTGTTTACAAGAATCAGTTTCTTTTTCTTTTTCTTTTTTTTTCTTTTTGAGCAAAAAAATCAGTTTCTTATAACGCGAAAATTCATGAGTGTTCGTAAATTTTCAAGATTCACTCTAGTTTTGTCCTTCATGGTAATATTAGGTGTAAAACAAATTTGTCAACAAGAAAAACTTCAAAACTTTGAGAATGTAACAAATGTTTTTACACCTCAAAAGCTCAAACCGACCAAAATGAAAAGTTACAAAAAGTTTTATCCAAACTCATTTCCTATGTAATTATGTGGTTGTTACATCACTTACATGTTGACCAAATAAAATGAAGGTTAAAATCCATAGGTCTCAAAGAAAGTGCCGTCAACGCGGTTGTAGAATGACGTGGCTTTCAAATATTAGCGACACGTGTCAGTATTATACTACCAAAAGATATTATGGTTTTGGATAAGGTGATTAACACGTCATACTATGGAGCTAAAAGTCACATGATTCATTTCTCACCTATACAAAAGGGGTGGTGATATCTTGACACCCTAACAGCTGTGTTTGCAATGATTGGGTGCATCGGACTGTTTTACTGTCTGTTTTACAGTTTGTATATTTTGACTAATATAGGTAGGTCCTACTTTTTAGGGGGTGTTAGGATAGTATGACCCTTGTATATTAATCATATAAAGTACTGTATTAATTTGCACTCGTTAAAAAAAAATCATATATCAATTTGCACGTTAGAAAATCAACTTGTTTATAATTAATTTATGTTTGGAATTTTTAAACATTTTGAACTGCTTAACTAATTTATGACGTCAATAATCGAACTACCAACGTGTTCATTGTCCAACCAATTATATAATGTCTAGCCAATTTCTTTGAATTAACTCGCGGTTAAATTCACATAACAAGCGTTTTTTATTTGTATAATTAAATAATCTTATTTGCAGCCTATCTCTTCCTCACATAAACCTAGTAAATGCTTAACTACTTGGGCTAAACTAATTTTCGTCGAAGTGAAGTGGACATGCGTTATTATTAGGCCTTATAAGTTATAACTTGTTTTCATAATTTCATGACGAATTTCCCGTTAGTCTGATGAGCAAACGCATATATAACACAAAACAATATATAAACTCATTGACATTTATTAGAATTTCTACATCACAAGGCCAATCCATACACGGCACACCAAGCTTAAATCCGCTGTTGAATGGGTATGTGTGTATATGATGAAAAAGATGGATAGTGCTCACTAGGGGTGCAAACGAGTCGAGATTTTGTCGAGTAACTCGAGCTCGATGAAGATGTATCATAGAAAAGTTGATCGGGTGCAATAGTGGAGAATTAAAATACCGAGGCACCAATGTAACGGCATTGTAGACAGTAATGAGTCATGCATATCATATGCTAAAATGTTCTAAGAAGCACCCAATTCTGGGAAGAATATTGCGGAATGATCTTGAATGGTCAATTTATTTTATAACTCGGAAAATATTGCAGACTATTTTCTGCAAACATATAGTGTAAAGTATTTTATGTACAATTGGAACCTTTAGATTAGATGGATCATGATATCTCATTTCAACAGATAGAAATGTATATTAATGGGATGCAAGAAGGCCTTATGTATCTGACCATCTAATTACTTGTGTGTGTGCGCGCGCGCTTTTTTTGATGTTGTATTTTGTTTTCTTCTTTCTCTTCATTACTCATAAGGATTAGGCTTAAATATATCTAGCTCGAGAACTTTTAGAGAAAACTTTGTGAGACATGACTCTTTTGAAGCGCAAGCTTTATAAAAGTTGTTTATTTATAGAAGAAAAAGGTCCTTGGCCAGATCCTAGTACAATCGGTCGTGGAAGAAGAAAATCGATGCTGTTATGCTATGTCAAAGAATGCTAATTTCCTCCATGTTAGACTTAAGGTCATGTTAATGCTAAGTTTCACTCACAAAATAACTCAAATATGTAGCAGAAATAGTACAAGGTATAATTCTAGGTAATCGAATAGAAACTCCCACGAATTTTTACAAAAGGCTAGTAGAGTAGTGTGAAAAGGTAATATGGTAAGTCGTAAGTTTTTTCTACCAAAACAAATTATTTTTGGAGTCACGCATGTAGACTGAAATGAGTTTAATTGTGGAAACTATAATGATAATTCTAACAGCACAAATACAAGAAACGTCTCTCAATGTCTTTAAAAAGAAATAAAAGGGTTAGGTTTTCCTCGGTTTAAAAAAAGGGGCAAACTGCAAATTATGTCCTTAACGTTTGTCATCTTTGCGAAACATGTCTTTAAAAAAAACTGTGCGAGTTGTGTACCTAACGTTTGCACTTTTTGTGAACAATGCCCTTGAACAAAACTTAAATGCGAAAAATGTCCTTTTTGGCTAACGAGTGTTAAATATCCCCGTTATTCAAAATCAAAGGACTGTGAAATTACTATTTTATCCTCGCCTACTACAATGACATTTTTTGCAGTTTACTCTTGATTCTATTTTGAGTTCCCAATTACACCACCACCCTCTACCACCACACGACGACGACCACCACCACACAACCACCAGAGGACTTAACTTCATCTCATCTTCAAACTGAAAAAACTACCGCGGGTCAAGCTCCAGTTTAACTCTCAAATGAAGCTCCGCCATAAAATTCCTCGCACTTGTTTCATCTTCCCAATACCAATCCAACAACTAAAAAGAATCACCGGTTTACGTTCACCCCATTCAGGACCCACAGTCAACTTAAATGTCCAAACTTGTTGCCTTTTAATCCCAAGACCACAGTGAGACCCCTTACGAACAGTCAACACAACGATTTCTAAACATGCTTGGGGAGCATAGAAACACCCTGTTGTAAGTAATGCTTTTAAATCAGATTTTTCGAGGTAAAAACTTGTGGCAATGTTGTGAAAATCTGGTGTGGCTTCGGGTGATGATAAAAGTGGTATTGATGCGTTCTGAGCTGGGAAACCACGAAGACGAATCTCACATGTGCATGGAGATGTAAAAGTATGGATTCTGGGTTTATCGGGGTATCTTAATCCAAGTGAACCTATTGAAAGCCTCATGAAAGCTTGGGGATCCATTGATGTCACAAGTAGGGGTGTCAAATGGGTCGACCCGACCCGAACCCGATAAGGCCTTATAGGGTCGGGTTGATTCGGGTCCAACTTAGCTTATCGGGTCAACCCGATAACCTAATATGGTCGGGTTAGGGTTTTAATTGGTTCGTTATCGGGTTATCGGGTTAACCCGATAAACCCGATAAGCTATAATGACCCATTAACAAATTAATAAAATATATAAGCTTTTCTAGTTTGTTTGGTATATTAGGCCAAATAATAAAAAATTGTCGTATCTGATATGTTATATGTGTATAATTTTTGCATTGATTATTTGATTAATGTGTCACAGTATATGTGAATTGTGTTCTAAATTTTGCCATACCTAAATTATTTAATCTCTCTTTGTTCAATTTGTTCATTGACGTTTCTTTTAAGAATAGTGTTATTTGTATCTCATGTTGTCTTAGCTTTCAACAGAGAAGAAATACTTTGGGGAACTTCTGAGTCTATATCTTTAATTGCAACGTTTTACAACATTTTTATAAGTCAGTTTAATAAATACTAGTAATAGATTAGCTGATAATCCATTAAGGCGAGTATTTGTTAAATGACTAGGTCACGAACTTTGCTTGAACATTTTTTACAGCTAATCTTGTGAATAGAATTTATGAAGGGGTTGACACGGAACTGCTAAGCTTCAACATATCAAGTTACTTAGTATGTCATAAGATACTTGCATAGTGCCTGCCTACTGGTAAAAATGAAACAAACATGCCTACTGTCAAATGAAATTCCACACTAATTGGACTTGTTAATGCTTGTTTACTTTGTTATGTATTGTGCCAAAAGAAGTATAGATGCCATGTTGGTCCTAATAATAAGCTAATGTCATAATGCCGTATATTTTAAATGAGTCAATTTGTGGGTTGAAATTAGCATGTAACCCGATAACCCGATCGACCCAACCCGATAACCCGCAACCCGATAGACCCAATAGCTTATCGGGTCGGGTTGCGGGTTAGTTTTTATTTTTTCAAAACCCGATAGACCAGACCCGATAAGCCCCAAACCCGACCTGACAACCCGTTTGACACCCCTAGTCACAAGTATCCTCCCATTGTTTGGTCTGACAATTTATAAGGTAAAAACCTTTAAGATAAAAAGGTATAAGATACTCCAGAATCATGAAGATATATATTATTTGATTCTTGCAATTTTAATCATATTTTGGTATAAGATACTCCAGAATCATGAAGATATATATTATTTGATTCTTGCAATTTTAATCATATTTTGGCTTATACGATATCCTACTTATATAGGCTAATATAATCATATCTGCAAATTAGGCAACAAGTATATATAACAAATATTACTGTACGACTAAAATAAGCTACTGTATAACTAAAATCTTACTGTATAACAAAACTAAGAAACCAAATAAGTAAAATAATAATAATAATAATAATAATAATAATAATAATAAATAAAGAAGAAGAAAAAAAAGAAGTAAAGTAAAAATGGGTGAGGTTATTAATACCCCAAAAATTACAAGTTGTACCCCCTTTCTTTTTTCATTTTTATTTATTTATTTTTTATTTTTTTTATTTTTATAATTTTGTTCATATTAAAAAAAACTATAAATCTGAAAGTACGAAACAGAAAATATAAAGTTTAATAAGTTAAAAGCTTAAAATTAACAGAAAACACGAAACAGAAACTGATAAAAAAACTGTGTTGTACTGTAAACTGGATGACAAAAAAAAATCTTTTGTACCTTTACCCCCTTTTCTGGTTGGACGGGGGGTGGGGGGGGGGGGGGGTACAACGTATCCCCTAAAAAGTACTTACAAAAAAGTACCCTTTACTAAATTCTTCAAAAAGCAGCAGCAGCTTTTAAACCTGCAAATACTTACAGTAAATTTCACACTCTAAAAGGCTTCATTACATATTTTTCTCATATAAGTATTAATATATATTCTTGAAACACACTCTTGATATCAATGTAAAATAATACGGAAAAATCGATATTGGAAAATTGGTATGATCAATAATTGAAGTAAACACCAAACCCACCATGTCCCAAGCTGCTATCCGAAAACTTGTTGCAGACAGTGTTGCTGCAGCACTTGAGACTCAAGCAGCGGAATTGGCTCGTACTGGAAGCACTAGTAGACCCAATGGAGAAAGCGAGCCAGCAAATGCTCGCAAGTGCACTTATAAAGACTTCATAAACTGTCAACCAACTTTCTTTAATGGAACAGAAGGAGCTACTGAATTAGCTCGTTGGTTTGAACGTACGGAAGTAGTCTTTGTAAGGAGCGGGTGTACCGATGACTGCAAAGTTGCTTTTGCTACAGGGACTTTATTAGATGATGCCCTGTCTTGGTGGTCTGCTACTTCCCAAACCATGGGTGTGGAAGCAGCTCATCAACTCACTTGGGATGATCTTAAAAAGAAAATGCTGAAAAGGTATTGCCCCCGTACCGAAATCAAAAAGTTGGAAGATGAATTTCACCAGCTAGTGGTGAAAGGAATGGATCTCAAGGCATATAATAGAAGGTTTCAGGAGCTTGCTCTCCTATGTCCAACTATTGTGCCTGATCTGGAGAAGACGTTGGAGAAATATACTGAAGGATTACCTCGAAGCATCGAGGGGAATGTTACTGCTTCAAAGCCTCAGTCGCTAGAAGAAGCAATATCCATAGCCCAGAAGCTGATGGATCGGGAAATCAAGCGCAATTCTACCCAGGGAAACAGTGATCACAAACGGAAGTTTGATGATAGAAGAAATACCCATCATTACGACAACCGTCTCAACAACCACAATTACCACAACAACAACCGCATAATCAAAACAATTACCACCAAAAACCGTAACCAATACCACCACCAACAGAACCATCGGCAGGAAACTGCCAAAGCCTATGCTGCCACTCCTGCCGAGAAGAGTGGTTATGTCGGAACGAAGCCATCATGCAATCTATGCTTGTTGCACCACTATGGTCCATGCACTGTTAAGTGCGTGAAGTGTCAGAAGGTCGGACATCAGACCAAAGACTGTAAGGCAACGGGAGCGAATCTGCAGCCGGTGATCTTGACTTGCCACAGATGTGGTGAGAAGGGGCATTATAGGAACCAGTGTCCGAAACTGAATGCTAACCCAAACAATGGTGCCCGCGGACGAGCATATGTGTTAGGAGATGGTAATGTGCAGCAGAACCCGGACGTGGTCACGGGTACGTTTCCTTTTAACCAACATCTAGCTAGAGTATTATTTGATACCGGAGCCGATAAAAGCTTTATATCTCTTACCTTCGCTACTTTACTTAAACTTACCCCCACTGCCTTAAATAACACATACGAAATCGAACTAGCTAATGGAAAATTAGTAGGCATTAACTCTATAATCCGAGGTTGTACCTTAACCCTATTAAATCAACCCTTCGACATCGACCTCATGCCCATCAAACTCGGAAGCTTCGACGTAATCGTTGGTATGGATTGGCTATCCAAATACCATGCAAAGATTTTATGCGATGAGAAAGTGGTTCACATCCCTTTTGAGGGTGAGACTTTGATTATTCGGGGTAATCAAAGCAAAACCAGACTAAGCATAATATCCTGCATCAAAACCATGAAGGACATCAACAGAGGATGTCAAGCTTTTTTAGCTCATGTAACTGAGAAAAAGACGGATGAAAAACGACTGGAAGATGTGCCCGTAGTACAAGATTTTCCGGAAGTTTTTCCTGAAGAGTTACCTGGACTACCACCTATTCGTCAGGTAGAGTTTCAGATTGACTTGGTGCCAGGAGCAACGCCAGTAGCACGAGCACCCTACCGTTTAGCGCCATCGGAGATGCAAGAACTATCCAATCAACTGCAAGAGTTATTGGATAAAGGTTTTATTCGACCAAGCTCGTCACCTTGGGGAGCACCTGTCCTATTCGTCAAAAAGAAGGACGGATCTCTTAGGATGTGTATCGATTACCGGGAGTTGAATAAACTTATGGTGAAGAATCGATATCCATTTCCAAGGATCGATGATTTGTTCGACCAACTGCAAGGATCGAGCGTTTACTCGAAAATCGATTTAAGATCAGGTTATCATCAGCTGCGTGTTAGGGAAGAAGATATTCCTAAAACAGCTTTCCGAACGAGATACGGTCACTATGAATTTCAAGTGATGCCATTTAGGTTAACCAATGCACCGGCTGTGTTCATGGATCTCATGAATCGTGTGTGCAAACCCTATTTGGACAAGTTCGTGATCGTGTTCATTGATGATATTCTTATCTATTCTCGGAGCGAAGAAGAACATGCGGAGCATTTAAAGATTATTTTGGAATTGCTCAAGAAAGAGCAGCTGTACGCCAAATTTTCCAAGTGTGATTTCTGGATTCACACTGTGCAATTTCTTGGACACGTGATTGATCGCCATGGTATTCACGTGGATCCTTCCAAAATAGAAGCAGTCAAAAATTGGCCGGCACCTACAACTCCCACGGAGGTGCGACAATTTTTAGGACTTGCTGGCTATTATCGGAGATTCATTGAGGGATTTTCGAAGATTGCCAAATCTCTAACGGAATTGACTCAGAAGAACAAGAAATACGTTTGGGGAGAAGATCAAGAAAAAGCCTTCCAGGTGTTAAAGCAAAAGCTTTGCGAAGCTCCAATTCTAGCTTTACCAGAAGGAAGTGATGATTTCGTTGTTTACTACGACGCGTCACACCAGGGTTTAGGCGCGGTGTTGATGCAAAGAAATAAAGTTATTGCTTATGCCTCCCGACAGCTTAAGCCTCATGAGGAGAATTATACGACCCATGATCTCAAGCTAGGAGCAGTTATATTTGCTCTTAAAATCTGGAGACCTTATCTGTACGACACGAAGTGCGTTGTGTTTACAGATCATAAGAGTATTTATCCTTTTTCTACGTATAATTTTTTTATTATTTTATTATTATTATCTGGTCATAACTATTATCTAATGTGACGTAGCTCACATCCTTGATAAACGTACTCACACGCAACCCAACCTTAACTTATTTAATGTTTATTCATATAAACATTTTCAGTATAAAACTTTACGATATCTCATCTGCCACTTTACGTTAATTCGTTAACATACGTTTAAACTAAACATTTCTTAATAAATAAAGTTACCCAGAAACCCTAAATTATTATAACAACATATATGAATAACAAAACCCTAAAAATACTAAAATACAACTTATTTGAGTAATGTACAAGTCACTAAAACACAGAAACCCTAATTCCACTATAACTCCCGATACAAACCCTAATTTCACAAAACTATGATTTTATGTAATAAAATCACAAACCCTAAATAATGTATATATGATTTTTATAAAATATATATGTACAAGTCCTTTAAACCAAAGTACAAGTCATTTAAGCATAAAACCTAAATATTAATAAAAATACTATATTAACCTTGAAAATATTTATTTTAAAGCATATTGTACAACAAATTCATGCACTATTTTTTTTTAAATAAATTTATTAGACTTACTAAATATTAGTACAAGCCCTTAAACCCGTGGAGCCTAGAGTGAGCGGACAGAAGGCAAGCAAGATTCTTTAAAAGACTAGGATTTACCAATTGGATCAGAGTCGAAGCTTTGGGGTTCTCCGGTGGTATTTGCTTGCTTTGGCGCAATTCCGCATAAAACCTTAAAATCTCATTTATATATTTTAAAACTTAATAAAAATTACATAAAATTTATATAACTTAAGGAAACATTAAAAATATATTTTTCCTATTTTCTAAACCTTAGTACAACTCTACTAAGCTTATAGTACCACTCCATAAAGCTCAACATTATTTTCTTTTCCATTCTAAGTAATTCGATATACATAACTAAATATATACAAACTCTAAAAATTTATTTCCAACTAATAATCTACTTAAACCAAACCCTAGAAACTAACTACATCCTTAACCCTAATGTACCACTCGACATAACCTAATGTACCACCCATTAAAGCTCCATTCGACCCTATACTTGCTCCTTAGTTCGAATCCAACCAACATCAAACTAAACCCTTTCTTTTTCAAAACTCCAAGCAACCTATACATCACATGTTATTGATGCGCGTGATGTGTCGTTGCGGTTTAGCAGTTTTAATGCCTACTCAAGTTTTAAATTTATATTTAGCCGACTTATCAATAACACACACACTTAACGAGCAGTGTACCCGGTCAGTATGAAGATAATGGTAAGTAGAGTGTCGATCACTAAGAGTGGAACGTATTATCTCGTTAATCTAATCAGTATTTTAATATCCTAACGCAAGGGGGTTTCAGCCTGAGAGACTGGCACGATTTGTTGCAATTAAATAATAAAATAAACAAATAGGCACGAATCAGCAAGTAGCACACACGTACACAGATAGATACTCGAGACAATAAGAGGGCTGTCCTTATAATTAAGTAGATTGTCACTTGTTTTATTGATAGCTTTATATGAAGTGTATGTAGTTAACCCTTTCTCGTTGGTCCTATTCTTATCGGCGAGTAAACCCTTAATGATTACTTATGTCTAAAAGTTATTCCTAAGTGATCAATTTAGAAACAACCGTGGGAGCCACATTATGTCCCGCAGTCAAATGCCCGCAAGCCACTAATAAACACAGAGGTTATCAATGCACTAATAAGTAGTAACCAAAGACATCAACATATAAACTTTAATTGATGGGAAAGCAAGTATTAAAGGGAGTGCAATCTTTCGTTGTCACATTACACAAGCCACTAATCCTGATGAATTAAAGTTTGCTAACACAATAAAACAAAACTACTTAATGAATTAAATACATGCAGCACCTTCTTACAGCTCTTGTATCTTCGATTTGGGTGTGTCTTGTGCTGCCTCCTTGACTGAATTCGTCCTCCTGTTCTGCTGTCCGAACTTCGGTTTTAGGGTTTCGAACTCTTAATTCGTCTGGTCTACGGGGTATTTATAGTTTCTGTCAGAGGGAAGATGCGGCGCATCTACTAAGTAGATGCGGCGTATGTACTTAACTTCGCGTGGGGTCCAAGATTATAATATTCAGGAATATTCGTACACCGCCAGAAGATGCGGCGTAACTCTTGATTAGGATGCGGCGCATGTCCTCTTGTATCTTGGATCGTATCTGGTGATATCTTGATAGAGATGCGGCGCATTTCGAGAGTGAGATGCGGCGCATCTGGAGCAGAATTGACTTGATCTTGTCCATGTCAGTAGACTTCCACTTTATGCACGTTTTGCTCCATTATTAGTCCAAAATCGCTAAGTTTCACCAAATGCTTGTTTTTACCTGAGAATTACAAAAGTAAACAATTAAGTATCAATCCTCATACATAATATAGTAAAACAAGTCAAATTAATAGGATAAATGATAGTAATAAAATGTACTTATTTGAGTTCATCAAATATCCCCCCACTTGAACTTTACTTGTCCCCAAGTAAACCTTAGAATTTCTCTTATGAAAATGTATCCTAAAAGATGTATTAGGATTTATTTTTATATTTAAGCATGTATTCGTTTATTTCATAATCACACAACTAAACACTTAACGAATTAGAAGTAAAATAAAATAAGTCGATAAAAGCAAATCTAATCGTTTAACTGTCCAGTCGCGACGAATATTCTATCATAAGCTTGGCAAGTATACACATCTCCACCACTAAAGCTAAGGAATAACAAGTCTAAAGCGGTAAAAAGGGTTTTTAGGCTTAAGGGTTAGTTATTCTTAATCACTATCGATCTCAAATTCCAGAAAAGGCGACAAAATCACAAATACATGATCGAATCCACGAACACGATACTTGCAATTGCTCAAATCCTTAACTCGAATAGGCTAAAGATAGGTCCAAACTTCACCAATAATAATATATCAAAAAGGGCGACAAAATCATAAATACATAGCCGAATCCACGACTACGATACTTAAGATTGCTCAAATCCCTAATCTCAATAAATCAAAGGTTCGGTTGGATAAAGAATAATATAGGGTATGGATAACATTTGGGATATAAATTGGTGTAAAAATAAAAATAAACAAAACAAATAAATTAAAATCCTAAGTGTGGTTAATCACTATCCCAACCATCCCATGAATAAGACTCATATCATTGAATAACTCACGCTTTAACACTTGAAACACACGCTTTAGGTAGACACGAATTATACTCAACAAAATCTTAATCAAAGAATAAACCTTAATTGGCGTTCCCATAACTGCCAATTCCCATTCAATCCATAGATATAATACAACAAATAGTGGTGATATCGACCACTTACATAACTCTACATCGTTGGCTTAAAATAAACATCCAACTATTTTTTCTTTCTTTTTCTTTTCTCATTTTTTCTCTCTTTTTTTTTTTTTTTTTTTTTTTTTTTTTTTTTTTTTTTTTTTTACTTGAAATAGATGTGTAAAATTTCACCACATCACTACAACTTTCTTTCCGGATAATTTTTTTCATACTTTTCATACTTTCAGAAATAACGGTAATAGTGAAAGTAGTAAACACACGAAAAATAAACTCAAAAAATATACAATATTTACTTTCACTCCAATTTGCATTGTGCAATTTCCCGACCTAACCATAGATAATGAATTACGCACGCGAACACAGGTAATGTAAGGAAACACACTCTGCCTATAGCAATTAACCAACCACGGATTCTAATCTACAGGGTAGGCTAAGGTTTAAGGTGTAACGAAACATTTTAAACATAGGTGTAAGAAACGAAAGGAATGGCTCTGAGGGTTTTTCTAGGGGTATCTTACTCTAAAAATGAGAGTAACAAAAGGTTTTATACGGGGGTTAACTAACCAGTGTAGTTAGCTAATAACACATAACATATAAAGGCTATTTGGTGTAATCCTAGAATTTTACCAATTTAGACAAGTCATTCCAATTATATAAATAATACTCATTATGGTGGTCTCGAATAGTATACAAGCCAAGTTCTAAAGTTTACAAGTCACCGGCACACTCATAGATTTGTGAATTTTGAAAAATCACAATTTTTGAAAATAACGTCATGTGTGCAGTTATGTAACTTAGATCTTAAACAAAAACATGCTAAAAAAATTTTTAAGTTTGATATATTAAGCACATTTTAAGCATAATTTTTGAAAAAGTAGGACAAGTAATTGTTAAGTGTTCTAATTCTCCAATCCCCCCACTTAAGTTAAACAACGTCCTCGTTGTTTGTATAAAAGGTTAAAAACTGGAAAATAAAAGAATTAGAACAAGAAAAACTCCCCTGAGATTTGCTCGGTATGATCCTCCATTAGTATAAGAGCAAAAATCATCTTCCATGTGGATTAGAACCTTAAAACTTCATACTTTATGTATCCACAGGAAATCCAGGAAACTATAATACCACCAACACTTTAAAACACACCTAAGATAAGAGAGGTTCAAACTTGCATAATACATTAGTAGTTAGGAAAAATAAAACTTAAAAAATTAAAACTGAAAATCATCAGGTCAGTCGATGCGCCGTATCTTATTGAAGAAGATACGCCGTATCGATCCTGGAATAAATACGGATCAGAATAAAGATGCGCCGCATCCTTAACCAGGGATGCGCCGCATTAAAATAAACTGATAAATAGTTTTAAAGTCGAAAATAAAAATGCAGAAAAATAAAATAAGATATGACCATTGCAGAGGATGCGTCGCATCTCAGAATTGAGATGCGCCGTATACTCGTGCGGCCTGGACTGACTCGACACAGAAAACAGAATAATAAAAGATAAATCCGGGTTGTCTCCCGGTAAGCACTTGTCTTTATTCCAGAGTCTTCAAGTTAGACTCACGTTCAGCTCAGCAATAAGTCCTTGTCACGGTCCATCCTTCGTCCTTCATCCGAAAGATTTTCCCGTATATCTCTGCGACGTTTTCTTCCGTTCGACTTAGTCTAGCATAACTCTTTGTCTTCACCGCAGTATATTCTTCATTAGGACTCAAAGAATATTTGATGATTTTAAATTTTTCAGAAATAATCATGGGTGGCTCATTGTAAGGAATCCCAAGTAGTTGACACTTTCTTTTGGTGAATTCTTCCTCGTCTTTATCAACAAACTTAAAATAAGGATCCTTAATTAAATAATCATCTAGTTCTTCAATTAGTGACTTATCGTCTTGAATCGCCTCCCATTCTCTTTCCAAATCATATTGTAACCGTCGACTAAGCTTCGTGAAATCATCAAACTGTTTATGCACCCATTCCCAGAAAGTAGTATCCGATGTCCCCTTAAGTCCCTTCAAGCGTTCAATTCTGCCCTTTTCTTGCAAAGCCTCCGCCTTTTGTGGGCAGTCTTCAACATTATCGTACCACTCATAATCTTCAAAGGTTACATCGTTTCCAACCCGTCTCATCCCAATTATACTTCCCCCATTACAGGTTCCGTCACTTTTATAATCACAGGTCGGCCAAACACTACTCCCGTCCTTGAAAACGAAGGGTGTACAGGTGTGATTAATGTGCTCAAATTCCCATGGTTTATCCCAAACCCATGGTACTTGGTCATTCCATTCATAGTACCAGGTGTTTTTGAAATCATCATAAGTCTTAAATCCTGGTAGATCTCCGGTAAGCACATCATCATCGACTTGAAGAAGGTAGTTAAATTCCTTGAACTGCTTGCACAGGGGTGTCTCATAATCGAACACATCAATGTCAATTCTGAAAAGTTCTTCAATTCCCTCATTGATTGTTGAATCATGAAGTGACGACCCATAATCGCTTTCTACTTCTTCATCATCTCCTCTCATCCAATATACCCATAATGCATCCTTAGTAGCTCGATCCATGCTCTTATGGTTATTAAACTTACTAGCCAACCATTCTGAAAAATCAACATCGTTAGGGTCATGGTTAACGTCAAAGCAAACCTTTCCAATCATATTCTTTTTTATCTCCATGAACTCGTTAAATTGCTTCTTAAAACTCCGAGTCAACCATGAAGTCATAATCTCCTTGACTTCGTTTGTAGGGGCAAATTCCGGACTACCATATTTGAGTTCTAACCAATCATTGAGGGAGAGGTCTATCAATCTTACCAACCTGCCATGAAATAGTAACTCTGCCAAAGCATAATTCATGTCATTATCTATATATTTCTCATTCAATCCCCAGTACTCCTCGGAATATGGCATGTAAGAGTTTTGGGCATTGCCTCCACCACAGCTGTTGTTGCTCGAGTCCATGTATGCAAGATAGAATTTCCCATCATCTTCTTCGATAGTAGTCCAGTTCAATCCTTCGGCTTCAATGCTAGGCCATAAGAGCGACAATTCTTCTCCAGTATACCTCACAAATACATCATAAGAGAATACCTCTTTGTCAATGTTGCATAAACGCATGAATTCCTTAAAAGCAGCTTCAAGAGGAGTCTCCCAAGAGAATAAATCTGCATCGATCATGAGTACATTGAATGAATCCGAAAACAAGCATTCCTTAGCAAGATATCCGTTAACTGACATGTCTTCCATAGCAAAATCTGTCATCCAAGGTAAAATCATCAGTAGGATTTGTTCGCTAGAAGAGAAATTAATGAATATAGAAACGGATATAAGAATAATAGCTGATATCTGCAGACGATGCGCCGTATCCAAAGAGTTGGATACGCCGTATCTTATAATCGTTAAAATTTAATCAGACTTTATTCAGAAAATAGATACGCCGCTTTAGAATTTAAGAATGCGCCGTATCGAATTAATTAATCAAAAATCAATTTATCTAATTAAAATTAAATGCGTCGTATTAACGAAAGTTAATGCGCCGTATTTTCGTTACGTTTAATGAAAAAGATTTTTGATTCAGTAGGATGCGCCGTATCGACAGAGATCGATACGCCGTATCTGTTTAATAATTCGCAAACTGTTTTTAATCAAAATAATAGATACGCCGTATCTTCAAAAGAAGATGCGTCGTATGGCGTTAATGTTTTAGAAAATTTTTTTTATCAAAAACAGATACGCCGTATCTGCAAAAGCAGATGCGTCGTATTACTTTATCGCTTAGAAAAAATTTTCTTATTAAAAACAGATACGCCGTATCTTGGGGAAAAGATGCGTCGTATCGAATTAATTAAACGCGTTGTATTAAAAAAAAAAATTAAACGCAATACGCCGTATCTGAGAGATCAGATGCGCCGTATCGTTTGATTTAGCACAGTACAACGATAGCAGAACAGAAAAATACGAAAAATAAAAACAAAAAATTAAACACACAAACAAAAATAAACACACAAAAATAAAAGAAAACAATTAACACATAATACAACAAATATGCAAAATAGTACAATGATGCAATTAATCTAATAAAAAGAAAAACCTAATTAAAATACTAATCCAATTAACAGATAATAACAATTCACTCCCCGGCAGCGGCGCCAAAAACTTGATGCGCGTGATGTGTCGTTGCGGTTTAGCAGTTTTAATGCCTACTCAAGTTTTAAATTTATATTTAGCCGACTTATCAATAACACACACACTTAACGAGCAGTGTACCCGGTCAGTATGAAGATAATGGTAAGTAGAGTGTCGATCACTAAGAGTGGAACGTATTATCTCGTTAATCTAATCAGTATTTTAATATCCTAACGCAAGGGGGTTTCAGCCTGAGAGACTGGCACGATTTGTTGCAATTAAATAATAAAATAAACAAATAGGCACGAATCAGCAAGTAGCACACACGTACACAGATAGATACTCGAGACAATAAGAGGGCTGTCCTTATAATTAAGTAGATTGTCACTTGTTTTATTGATAGCTTTATATGAAGTGTATGTAGTTAACCCTTTCTCGTTGGTCCTATTCTTATCGGCGAGTAAACCCTTAATGATTACTTATGTCTAAAAGTTATTCCTAAGTGATCAATTTAGAAACAACCGTGGGAGCCACATTATGTCCCGCAGTCAAATGCCCGCAAGCCACTAATAAACACAGAGGTTATCAATGCACTAATAAGTAGTAACCAAAGACATCAACATATAAACTTTAATTGATGGGAAAGCAAGTATTAAAGGGAGTGCAATCTTTCGTTGTCACATTACACAAGCCACCAATCCTGATGAATTAAAGTTTGCTAACACAATAAAACAAAACTACTTAATGAATTAAATACATGCAACACCTTCTTACAGCTCTTGTATCTTCGATTTGGGTGTGTCTTGTGCTGCCTCCTTGACTGAATTTGTCCTCCTGTTCTGCTGTCCGAACTTCGGTTTTTTAGGGTTTCGAACTCTTAATTCGTCTGGTCTACGGGGTATTTATAGTTTCTGTCAGAGGGAAGATGCGGCGCATCTACTAAGTAGATGCGGCGTATGTACTTAACTTCGCGTGGGGTCCAAGATTATAATATTCAGGAATATTCGTACACCGCCAGAAGATGCGGCGTAACTCTTGATTAGGATGCGGCGCATGTCCTCTTGTATCTTGGATCGTATCTGGTGATATCTTGATAGAGATGCGGCGCATTTCGAGAGTGAGATGCGGCGCATCTGGAGCAGAATTGACTTGATCTTGTCCATGTCAGTAGACTTCCACTTTATGCACGTTTTGCTCCATTATTAGTCCAAAATCGCTAAGTTTCACCAAATGCTTGTTTTTACCTGAGAATTACAAAAGTAAACAATTAAGTATCAATCCTCATACATAATATAGTAAAACAAGTCAAATTAATAGGATAAATGATAGTAATAAAATGTACTTATTTGAGTTCATCAGTTATCTTCTATGGCCTCAAAACTCTCCACATCTCCATGTCTCTAGAAAGTATCCCTAGTAAAAAATGGTAGAAACCATACATGGAGGGGGAAATGCCACATAATCCTTCCCTCCCCCTCCTTCCATGTGGTGTTCAAAGGGTTAAAACACATCTTCTTGTCCCATTTCTTACCTCATAAGAAACCCTAGAACACCATAGAAACCCTAGCTCCCTCTTTCTATAAATATCGACCACAATATCCCATTTTCTCCCAACCTTATTCGAACACAACCCCAACAGCCCACACACTCACTTGCTACTGATCAAAACAGCCTTATACAAGCCTAAGAGAGGATCCTAGAAAGCTTAGAGGGAAGGGAGCCATTAGCATACAAATTCCAAGTCCATACGCCATATATACTCCCTTAGTCGAATATAAATACAAGTAAGTGATCTTACTCTTTTCATTTCAATTATATTCTTTAGAGCACTCTTAAAATATCACTAAATATACCCTAATAAGAAACTAGGCCAAAAACTTGATTTTTCTTTTTCTTTTCCTTTGTCGAGCAAGACCAAACACACCCTAATTTTATTTTTCAAACCAAGCAACCTTAAAACATGTTAAGATAGTTTAAATATGTTAATTATACTGTAAACATGCTAAAAATATTAGTCCATAAGCTTAAAAACCAAAAACCCGATTCATTTTTCTTCTTTTTCTTCCTGTCGCGAAAACTCGCCCAGACCCCAACCTTTGGACCACAAATTCGACCACCAAACGAACTTTAAAAATTCTGAAAATTTGCAAACTTAAAGACCACCTAGCTAACTAATTTTAGGAAAAAGAACATTGTAAAAAGATTAAGTATTCACAAAGTTATTCGCTTTTCTTTTCTGTCCCATTTCTGCGATTCAAACGCACCCTTAAATAATTATTTTGAGCTTCATAAGCTCGAATGACCAGCCCATAAGCTGTAAATAAGCCCTTAATAAGTTGAACACAAAGTGTATAAAAGAGTCGTAAAAAGTCTCGCTTTTTCCCGTAACTTATAACGCATTTTAATAAAATAAGGACGTCGGGTGTAACGACCTAGGAGTCTCAAGGGTAATTTTTGCCAAAACTCTAAATAGATATATAACTAGGACCTAAGTGGCTGTCGACTTACAACTCAGGGGTAAAAAGTGTCAATTTCGAAACTATAGGGTAGAAACTGTCATTTGACCATAGTTGAGGGGTAAAAGTTGCCAACTTATAAAAGTTAAGGGGTAAAAATTGTCATTTTATGAAAGTTCAGGGGTATAAACTGTCAATATGAAAAACTATAGGGTAGAAAACGTAATTTTATATATAATAATTATTATTAATATATTCTAAATATATTTATAATAAAAACTAATAAAAACTAAACTACGTTTATCTCGATAACAAACGAACGGGAAATAATTAATGAACGAACGGAACAAAAACATAAAATACAAGATAAGATAAATCTTATCCAACTTTTGAAGAGACATCATGTTGTCTCAAATCGACAACAAAAAACGTTACGAAACGAATAATAAAACTTATATATATATATATATATTCGGAAACGATTACTGAAACTTGACATACCAACCCAGGTTGCGTGCCGGAGACGTTTATCAACTCTGTTTAAACTTTGTTTTCCATTCAGACTGTCAAGGTGAGTTCATAGTCCCACTTTTCTTTATACGTTTTCCAAACTTGTGGGGAGATACATGCTACTAAACCGAACACAAGTATTTTTCCTGATTGTTATTGCCTAAGTTAACTGTTGCCTATTTATATTTAAAAAGTCCCTCATATCATGCGCCATTAGTCACCTGCTGGGTGAGCGCGAATATAGTGAATAGATCTATTGGCCTGACGACCCATTTGTACTAGTCGGATGGATATCTTTGTTGTAGCCGGTTAGACAAATGCATTATATTTGAAATCTATGAAGAGTTTTTGGCAAACTCCCACTCGGGGGCAAACTACTTTCATTTTGATATGTTAGTAAGACTGGAAACTGTCAATGCATTGCGTGTCATGAGGCTTAGTGCATTATACCGAACTGTGATATAACTAATTTCTTTTTATTTAGCTTGTGTTCAAACTGATTATAACTTTAAACGCTATGGATTCACTCAACCTTTGTGTTGACTTTTTAACATGTTTTATCTCATGTAACTAGAAGTATGACTTTGGCACGGAGTGGCTGTGGACTTTCTTCTTATAAAAAGAGTGTCCATTTTGTTATCATTCAAATGAATAATGTAACTCTAAAACGAATTTCCAAACTTCCCTTTGGGACCTGTATTATGTACTCTGATTTAAATAATGAATGATAACAATTTTATTTAAAACGTCTTTGATGATGTACCCTCCGAACGGGTCGAAGGACTCCCCTTCGAGCCTGTAGAAAGCCCTCCCTTCGGAGGCCCAGGTTAATCTCCTAACACGTGTCATTGGTGTAAAAGCATTCGCCTGCGAACTGGTTACCATGTGGGAATCCGCCAATCGAAGCCTTAAGCCCTTTGGGGTATCTCCTACGAAGGAACTAGCACGAAGGACGATCCTGACCTGGTCAAACCCACGTCTCCTCTTCCCTTGGCTTTCCCGCCAAAACAGAGATCGTGGGCTACAAAGCCCTAGCGGTTACCATAAATCATGGGACTCCCCCATGATCTCCGAAACATGTGCAAACCGCCCACTAAGGCCTATTTCTCCCCTATAAATAGCTTAGTCGGGCATGAACAATGTAAGTTAACTTCACTCTCTCAATTTACGACCTACTTATCATCACACATACTTACTCGCACGCCGGAGGTGGTTCGCAGGGTCCAACCCCTGCGCAATCACTTAACGTAGTGTCTTCGTATTTCTTATTTCAGGTTAATAGCAAGCTTGGCGCAATCTCAACATCCCATTATTCCTTTGATCACCATCGAAGGCTTGGTTGTGCAATTATTTGTTCAATCAGTGGCGCCATCCGTGGGACCGCTACAATTGGTCTCGTTATTTCCAAGCTTATAAACAACCAACTACTTTCACTATTATTCCGGCATGGATCAAGGGAGAGAAGATACTCCCCCACCGGGTTTCTCTACCTTAGCACCAATACCAATCAACGAATCTAACAACCTTCCCCCAATAACCGCTTCCACGTTCACAACACGTTCTCACCCAGAAACAACACCCAACCATCATGCTTCGACATCAGCCAATCCAGAGCCCATTATTAGCCCAACCTTTGTCGAAGCCAACCACGAAGTGTTGGAATCCCTCTTAAGGGCTCGAAAGAGGCAAGTCAGGAATGCTGAGATGCGAAGGGAGTTGGAATACTCAAGTGATGAGTATGACGAAGAAATGGAGATGGAACCTAGGCCTCCGACCCAAGGAGCAACTCTATCGGCCTTAAGGATTGGGTCTCCAGTCAGTCGAAGGCTAAGCAGAAGGTCCGTCGGTTTCGAAGGAGTTCCCGAGAGGGCTCCGACAAGGAGAGAAGGGGCGGTTACCGAAGGCTCTAACGGTAGGAGCCAACGAAGGGAGGAAGTGGGGGTGACTTTGCCTTCATTGCTAGCAGCTCATCTTGGAAGGACTGAAGCTGGGGTTCCGTTGCAGCCTTCTCACGCATCAGGCGTAGAAGGCAATCCGCCTACAATTAATATGGGAGGAAATCTTCCTCCCAATGGTATGTACCCCTCGTTCCAAACTCAGTCTTACCCTCAAAATTTATATCCTCCAGTAAATGGACAGCCTACTAACCCAAGCCTCCCTCAAGCTTATGGGAGCATACCCTTCGGGCATCCTATGGCGTACCCTCCGTATGCCATGGGAAACGGTTATCCGTTTGCCATGAATACACCTTATCAGTCCTACCCAAGTCAAACTCCTATGGGAATGCCCCCAAACAACAATCCCTATAATACTGTTCCCATGTATGCACCACCTTACAATTGTCTATACTCAGACCCTATGGGTTTAGCTACACCTTTCGTTAGGTGGATATAAGATTACCCATTGCCTGATGGGTTGAAAATGCCTTCGCACATTAGGACTTATGATGGGAAGGGGGATCCGGACAATTTCTTACACTTATTCGAAGGGGCTATCAAAATGCAAAAATGGGTTATGCCGGTGGCCTGTCATATGTTTACATACACCCTACGGGATTCTGCTCGTATTTGGTGGAATGGGCAAAAGCCCGGAAGTATCGTCAATCTTGATGATCTTAAGGCCAAGTTCCGGTCACACTTCAGTCAGCAAAAGAAGTTCACAAGGACTCATTTGACGGTGCACAACATCAAACAAAAGGAAAATGAAAGCACAAGGGCCTTCGTTACTAGGTATACCGATGAGACTTTGCAGATTTTGGGTCTTCATGAAGATCAGCGTATTTCGGGTTTCGTACATGGTCTTCGAAATCGGAGTTTGGTGGAATTCTTGTCCACTGACCTTCCTACAACTTACAAAGGGTTAATGGAAAAGACGTATACTTGGATTGAAGCGAAAGAGGTATCCACTAATGGGGCTCCGATAGACAGAGACAGCAACAACAAGTTTTCGAAGCATTCTTTGTGGGAAGGGTCAAAGAACAAGAACAAGAACAGAGACAGGTTTTCTCCGTACAACAAAGGTCCCAACCACGGCTTGTTAAGCAGTCTAACCAAGTCTCCAAAGGAAATACTTGCTACGGAGAGGGCTGTTAGGGCCTTCGAAGCACCCCCTCGTATGACAAGTAAGGGCAAAAGCAGGGATACCAGCAAGTATTGTCACTTTCACGAAGATTATGGTCATGATACGAACAGTTGTAGAGAGTTAAAGAAACAGATAGAAGAAGCTGTGAAGTCAGGGAAATTGGCACACTTGGTGAAGGGTATAAAGAAGGGAAAGGAAAAGATGACCGACACTCAATTGGCTAAAGATACTACTCCTCTCGAAGCCCCAATACTCATGGTTCGTTGGGGCGAAGCAAGCTTGAAAAGAAAGGTAACGGAGCAGGAGGGTAATGCGATAGGGGAAGTAACTTTTCCTCCTCTCACAGGCCAAGTCCCTTCAAATGATCCAGTAGTCATCAAAGTCCTCATTTCCAACCGAGAAGTGAATAGAGCCTATATGGACTGTGGAAGCTCCTGCGAAATCATTTATGAGCATTGTTTTCTCAAGCTCAAGCCTTCGATAAGGTCGCAGCGGGTTGATTCGAAGATACCTTTGGTGGGATTTTCTGGTGAGCATTCGTGGCCTCTGGGAGAAGTTCCGTTGGAAATAACAATTGGAGAAGGCAAGCTCGTAAGGACAGAAACCCTCATGTTCGCTATTGTAAGGTCCAACTCTCTTTACAACTTGCTGATAGGAAGGACCGCCATGCAAAAGATGGGTATCGTAGTTTCCACTATACATGCAGCGGTAAAGTTCCACACACCTTATGGGATAGGAACCGTGTTCTCCAGTTACAGTCAAGGGCAAGTGGGAGACAGTGGCAAAAAGATTAGAGAAAGTCTGGAGGAGCCTCCGAAGGCTATCCTTAGTTGTACGGATGCCGAAGAACGTATTGTGATAAATGAGCTCTATCCAGATCAAACGGTGGTAATCGGAAAGCAACTCCCTGCTAACTTCAAAGCAGACCTGGAGAAGCTACTCAAAGCCAACAAAGATGTGTTCGCATGGACATATTCAGACATGACAGGAGTTCCCAGGACTCTTATGATTGATGGCAAGCCCTTCGGCATAGAACATAAGCTTAACGAGTTCAAACACATTGAACCAATTAAGCAGAAGCGACGAAGCCTGGCACCAGAAAGAAATGCAGCTGCTTGCAAAGAGGTGGATGAGCTTGTGCGAGCAGGAATTCTCAGGGAAGTGAAATACCAAACTTGGGTTGCCAACCCAGTCATGGTAAAGAAAAGTGACGGAGGGTGGCGTATGTGCGTTGACTTTACCGACATCAATAAAGCTTGCCCGAAGGACTGCTACCCTCTACCAGAAATCGATTGGAAGGTCGAATCTCTCTCAGGGTTCCGTCTGAAATGTTTTCTGGATGCCTACAAAGGGTATCACCAAATACAAATGGCGGAGGAAGATGAAGAAAAGACAGCTTTCTACACAGGAAAGGGTGTCTATTGCTACAAGAAAATGCCCTTCGGTCTGAAGAACGCAGGGGCAACTTACCAAGGTTTAGTAGATAAAGCATTCCACAAGCAAATCGAGAGGAACTTGGAGGCCTACGTTAATGACATGGTTATAAAAAGCAGAACCGAAGAGGACCTCCTCTCCGACATCCAAGAGACCTTCGATCAATTACGGGCAATCAATATGAAGCTTAACCCTAAGAAGTGTTCCTTCGGCGTAGAGGAAGGACAATTCTTGGGGCACCTGATCACTAAACAAGGGATTAAAGCCTACCCCTCGAAGGTAAAAGCCATCACTGACCTTCAAGCTCCGAAGTCACTAAAAGAAGTTCAAAGCCTCAATGGGAAGCTTGCGGCACTTAGCAGGTTCCTGTCAAAAGGGGCAGATCGGTCTTTACCATTCTTCAAAACACTCAAGGGGTGTACAGATAAAAATACTTTCCAATGGAGTTGTGAGGCGGAAGCAGCCTTCGAAAAACTAAAGGAATTTATGGAAATCTTACCAACACTTACGGCCCCAATTAAAGGCGAAGTGTTGTTCATGTACATTGCGGCATCATTCGAAAGCATCAGCGCGGTGCTCCTAGCCGAAAGGGAGAAGAAACAAGTCCCTATATACTTCGTTAGTAGGGTCCTACAAGGAGCTGAATTAAACTATCCGGAGTTGGAAAAGCTAATCCTAGCCTTGGTTTATGCTGCAAGACGCCTTCGAAGATACTTTCAAGCTCATCCCATCACGGTATTGACTGACAAGCCTATTAGGCAGATACTGTCGAAGCCTGAGAAATCAGGAAGGGTAGCTAAATGGGCTATCGAATTGGGAGAACATGAGATAGAGTACAAGGGTCGAAACTCCGTCAAAGGTCAGGTACTTGCAGACTTTCTCGCTGAAACACCTTCCGGATCTAGCCAAGATAAAGAACTTGCTCCTGATACAAAGGAGGGGTGGAAATTGTACACAGACGGAGCATCAAGTTCTGATGGTTCAGGAGCAGGTTTAATGCTAGTTAGTCCGGAAGGAAGGGAATACACTTACGCATTGCGTTTTGAGTTCGAAGCTACCAACAATGAAGCCGAGTATGAAGCTTTGTTAGCCGGTCTTCGACTTGCAAAGGACATGGAGGTTCGTAACCTCTCCGTTTTTGTAGACTCGCAGTTAGTCGCCAACCAAATTAAAGGCTCCTACGAAGCAAGGCAACCCACCATCAAGCAATATTTGGAAAAAGCTAAAGAACTCCTTCAGGGCTTCGAAACATATGATATAGCACATGTTCGCAGAAATCAAAACAAGAAAGCAGATGCCTTAAGCAAGTTGGCTTCAATGGCATTTGCTCATTTAACGAAGGAAGTTTTGGTAGAAGTATTGACTGATAGGTCAATTAAACGAGGCGAAGTTTCTGACATCATACTCGAGGAAGGCACCAATTGGATGACTCCGATTAGGGAGTATTTGATCAGTGGTATTCTGCCGGAGGATCCTAAGCTTGCTCGAAAGGTGAGGATCAAAGCTCCCCAATATAGGCTCATTGGGGATAACCTTTATAGGAGATCCTTCCTATCTCCATGGCTTCGTTGTGTGGGACCAAAACAGGCTTTGAACATCATCTATGAGGTTCACGAAGGATCTTGCGGGTTGTATGCAGGCCCTCGTTCCGTTGTTTCAAAAGTAATAAAGCTAGGGTATTATTGGCCATCTATGCATAGAGACGCAATAGAGATAATACAAAAATGCTAAGCTTGTCAGATCCACTCCAAAGTTCCAAGAATGACTAAGCAAGACATGACATCTGTCACCTCAGCATGGCCCTTCTGTCAATGGGGAATCGATGTAGTCGGACCCCTACCAGTAGCTCCGGGGGGGGAGGGGTAAAGTTCTTGGTCGTGGCCATAGACTACTTCACCAAGTGGGTCGAGGCCAAACCTTTAGCGTCGGTAACAGGAAGGCATATGGAGAAGTTTGTATGGGAACACATAATCTGCCGATTTGGTGTTCCACACATTATCATCTCCGACAACGGGAAGCAATTCGCCGAAGGAGTATTCCCAAATTTTTGTGAAGGCCTAAAAATCAAGCAGTCGTTCACTTCCGTATACCATCCTCAAGGTAACGGACAAGTTGAAGTCACGAACAGAGACATCATCGATGGTATCGAAAAGAGACTCAGACGAAGTCATCATGGGTGGGTAGATGAGTTACCCAAGTTCTGTGGGCACATAGGACACACCCCAAGTCGAGCCATGGGGAAACTCCTTTTAGCCTGGTCTATGGAACGGAAGCTGTCATACCCTCCGAAATCAGCATCGAAACAGAACGCATTGTGAACTTTGAAGAAAAAAAAATGACGAAAGGCTTCGTGAAAACCTCGATCTCCTGGAAGAAAGAAGAGAAATAGCTTCGATCAGAGAGGCTATCTATAAACAGAAGTTTGAAAAGTACTATAATAACCGAGTTCGACCCTCCACGTTCAAGCCAGGTGAATATGTCCTTCGTTTAAACAGCGCAAGCAAGGCTGAATACGAAGGAAAACTAGGGCCAACATGGGAAGGACCTTACGTTATATTGGAAGCCTACGGCAATGGTGCTTACAAGCTCGCAACGCTTAAAGGGGAGGCCATGGAAAGGACTTGGAATGGTACCAATCTTCGTAAGTTTTACATATAAAACTTACTACATTTAAAACAATCAGTTTGTTTTTCAATTTCATGTAACGCATTCTTCTCATTTGGGAAAAAAACATTAATGGTAGGCGTCTTAGTGTTCATTTTTTAGAATGATGTAATCCTCCCTACCCACTTAATGATATAAATTATTTCCCTCAAAATCTCTTGTTTCGTTATTTACAACAAAGATTTGCTCAGCCAAGTACTTTACAAGTTTCAATGTCGAAGGATGAAGCAAGACACATGTCTTGTATACAGATAACATCCAAAGCAATTCACATTAACTTTTCCTATATAGTCTTAGGGTATTCTAAGCCCTTCGTACCTTTAGGATAAAGACGGAGTGGGTCGCGACCCTCTGTCGCAGTCAAATTATATGATTGCGGAAAATCTTGGTTCAAAATACACACAATAAGGTTATAACCTTAGGTTGTATATGTACGTTTATAATAAGCGTACGAGAAGAAAAGCATGGCATTCATAGCGGATCATTATCCCTACTTAACATTGATAAGGCCAACAATGGTCAAAGCAAAAACAGTTTAAAAAATTGTCTAACGCATGGGTCGAAGCCCATACAGCAACAAAGATAAATTGTCTTAAATGAACATTAAACACGATGGAGCATTATGCATAGAGACCCTTTCAAGGCAGAACAGAAACAGATTTCTTTGTTGAAGATGGAGGGTGGACTTTCATCGGCTTCTTTGCCAAAAGTTCTTCTATGGGAGCCAACAGATCTTTGGTTACCTCGGCTAGGAAAGGGAACTCTGTTGACGTAAACGCATCGCCAGCCTCATCAAATTCTTTCTCAGAATCAGAGCGATAGTATGGTACCTCCGACAAAACCACAGGCTTCTTTGTCTGAGCAATTTCTTCCAAAGCGGTACAGGTACCATAAAAGATGGCTGCGTTCACTAGTTTCCCAATAGCTTCCCCCACCTCATCGCTACGATGCAATTCCATTGCCACATGAGGAACAACCTTCGAAACTACCTCAGCTCGGTCTTTCTTCAAGCTTCGACACTGGAACTTCAGACTATCGACTTCCTCGCAAAGCTTGGCCTCCTCCTCAATCAGCCTAGACCTTTCGGCTTCCAGACTGGTACATTTGGATTCGAGCATTTCAATTTGGGCTCTATAGATGGACACCTTAGACTCCTCAACCTTCAACCGATCATACCTTGCTTGGGATTCCTTCAATTTCCCCTCGAGTCAGTCAATCTTGGCTCGCATATCTTGTACAAAAGGATTCTTCTCAAAGTTCTCCAACACTTCTTTGCACTTAGCCTCCAACTTATCATATTCATGATCCCTAGCTTTTTCTTTGGCTAAGATAACATCCATTTTCACTCTCACATTCAACACCGTTTGCACCAATTCCCTTGTCCTAGAATTAAGATGATTATCCAAAACAGCCTGCCTAGCATAACTTTTGGAATGAAAGTTGCAAAGCTCTTCCATAGACATATTATCCAAGATTCCCCTCCATTTAGCAGGTGTCATTTTTTCAATCGAGTGGCGACACGCAGTTGAATTGGGTAGTTCATCAACATCGGGAAGACTTGCGAAAACCAGAAGCACAAGTTATATAAGGAAGGACACTTATTACGCATGCTGATGTGTTTTTTTATAGTCTATAATTTTTAACCAAGTTTTAAATTTATAATTGCCGAACTAACCTATAGACTAAAACACTAACGAGCAGTGTACCCGATCAATGTGTATAGTTTTTAGGTAAGCAAGGGTCATTCACTAGGAGCGAAGCTAAAATGATCTAAAGGTATTTGTACTAATCTAAACTAACTAAACTATCCTAACCTAGAAAGCAATTTAAAGTTTAAGGGGGGGTTTAGTCTGAAAGACTAGCACAAGTTTTATTTTGTTTAATTAACCTAAATGCAAGAAAATAAATAACTAAACTAAATTAAAGTAAAGGTGAATTCAATGATAGAAGAACATGCTAGCCAAGTCTAATCCATCTTATAGTTATGTATGCGCTAATGTCTACTTGTTTTACTTCATTCAAAAGTTAAGGCGAAGATCCAATTACTAAACCCTGTCACGATTTAATAACTTGCTATACGGAGCGGGAAATTGGCCAAGATCATAGTGACCTATCTAGCATCAATACTAACTTATTGCATAATCACCATCTAACCTAGTTTGGCATTACGCGCTACTAGTCCTAATAGTGGCATAAGGCACGGTTCCGATGTGTTCCATCTAAGCCCGTCTATATAGGATTCGGATTACTACACTTATGATTCAATTAAAGTAACCACAGTTTCAGATAGTTAAATTACACCAATTAAACCAATAAGATCATAATCTAGTTACATAGACTTCTACTAGTGATAAGCAATAAACGAGTTTTTAACGATAAGCACCTAATCCAATAACAAAGCAAACACGTAATCAAGAACACAAATAAACTAAATAGACTTCATAAACTTGGCTAACACCTAAGGGTGTTAGCCCATAATCTCAGTAACAATACACAATGTTTGAATCATAGCATAAAAGATAGAAATCATAATGAAAACTACACGCTAACCGAATGATTAAACAAAGTAAATTGGCTTGAGATGTTCTTCGTGGATGGAATGGATCTTCAATATAGTCTTCTGCTATTTTGGGACGTTTACAGACGCCTGAGAATGATCTCGAGGGTCCCCAATGATGCCCTAATTCGTTAATGAGTTCAGTATTTATAGATTCTAAAATCTGGGTCGATACAGCGCATCTAGAGAGTTAGATGCGCCGCATCTATAAGTAAACGTAGCCTCCAAGTCTGAAACTGACCCGATATGGCGCATCTATAAATCTGATATGGAGCATCTCCCAATACGGCGCATCTAAAGACCTGATGCGCCGCATCTCCTTCAGATACAGGTAGATCTCCTTTTTCTCTTTCCGTGGCCGCTTGAATCAACTAAAACGGAGTCCGGATGAAGATTTTATGGCCAAAATATGAAAGCATCTACGAGTATCATTATGTAATCTTGACTTCTTCATTGAGCTTCTATTCTTCACTTGATTTCTCGGCTAAGATTGTATATGGCCAATACGGCGCATCGGATTGGTCCGATGCGGCGTATCTAGGTAACTTCGCGTGGGGTCCAAGATTATTATATTCTAGAATATTCGTTCGCCGTCTTCAGATGCGGCGTAACTTGTATCTCTATGCGGCGCATGTCCTTCAGTATCTTGGATAATCTTTGGTGAAGTCTTGAGATTGATGCGCCGTATGTTAGGAATGTCATACGGTGTATCTGGAGTAGATAAGTCAGATCTTCTTCGTTGACCAAGGTTTTATATGCGGCGCATGAGATAAATACATGCGGCGCATTCTTTAAAGTCAGGCAATGGTCTCAGATTCGTCTAAGTCTTTAGGTACGACGTATCTATCAAGAATGATACGGCGCATCTTCCTTCAGTTCAGTAGACTTTTCCAACTTGATTCATTTTGCTCCAATTTCCGTCCGAAATCATTAACTTTCACCTAATGCTTGTTTATAACTGAGAATTACAAAAGTAAACGATTAAGTATCAATTCTCATATAAAGTGATATAAAACAAGTCAATAATATAGGATAAATGATGCTAATAATATGTCGTTATTTGATATCATCAAATATCCCCCCACTTGAACTTTACTTGTCCTCAAGTAAACCTTAGATTAAAACTTATGAAAATGTATCCTGAATAGGATGTATTTTTACAATTAAGCATTTATTCGTTTTATCATAATTGCACAACCAAACACTTAACGAATTAGAAACAAAATAAAATATTTCGATAAAAGCAAATCTAATCGTTTAACTGTCCAGTCGTGACGAATATTCTATCATAAGCTTGGCAATGATACGCATCTCCTCCACTAAAGCTAAGGAATAACAAGTCTAGAGCGGTCAAAAGGGTTTTTTTTTTTTTTTTTTTTTTTTTTTTTTTTTTTTTTTTTTTTTTTTTGGTAAGGGTTGATCATCCTTTTTAATCTCTATCGATCTCATATTCCAGAAAAGGCGACAAAATTACAAATACATGATCGAATCCACGACCACGATACTCGCAATTGCTCAATTCCTTAACTCGAATAGGCTAAAGATAGGACCAAGTAATCTTCACCAATAATATTATATCAAAAAGGGCGACAAAATCATAAATACATAGTTGAATCCACGACTACGATACTTAAGATTGCTCAAATCCCTAATCTCAATAAATCAAAGGTTTGGATGAAGAATGATATAGGGTATGGATAATATTTGGGATATAAATTGGTGTAAAATGAAAAATAAACAAAACAAATAGATTAAAATCCTAAGTGTGGTTAATTATTTTCCCAACCATCCCATGAATAAGACTCATATCATTGAATAACTCACGCTTTGACACTTGAAACTCACGCTTTGGGTAGACACGAATTAGACTCAATAAAATCTCAATCAAAGAATAAACCTTAGTTGGCGTTCCCATAACGGCCAACTCCCATTCAATCCATAAATATAGTACAACAACAATAATGATAACTTTACATAACTTTACAATGTTGGTAAAAACAAACTTCCAACTTCTTCTTTCTTTTTCTTTTCTCATTTTTTCGATTTTTTTTTTCAAACTACTAACATAAACATAGATGTGTAAAATTTCACCACATCACTATAACGATAACTCTGGATAATTTTTCCATACTTTTCATGACTTCAGAAAAACAGTAATAGTGAAAGTAGTAAACATACGAAAAATAACAAGACTCAAATTATACAATATCTACTTTCACTCCAATTGCATTGTGCAATTTCCCGACCTTAACCATAGATAATGAATTACGCACGCGAACACAGTTAATTGTAAGGAAACACACTTTGCCTAAAGTAACTAACCACAGACTTTAATCTACAGGGTAGGCTAAGGTGTAAGGGTGTAACGAAACATTTTAAACATTGGTGTAAGAAACTAAAGGAATGGCTCTGAGGGTTTTTCTAGGGGTATCTTACTCTAAAAATGAGAGTAAACAAAGGGTTTATACGGGGGTTAACTAACCAGTGTAGTTAGTTAATAACACAAAACATATAATAGGCTTTTTGGGTGTAATCCTAGAAATTTACCTTGTTAGACAAGTCACTCCAATTATATCAATAATACTCATTATGGTGGTCTCGAATAGTATACAAGCCAAGTTCTAAAGTTTACAAGTCACCGGCACACTCATAGATTTGTGAATTTTGATAAGTTCACAATTTTTGAAAATAAAATTATGTGTGCAGCTATGCAAATTAGATTAAACAAAAACATGCTAAAAAAAATTAAATTTTGATAATTAAGCATAGATTAAAGCATATTTTTGAAAATTTAGGACAAGTAACGTTCTAATTCTCCATCCCCCCACTTAAGTTAAACAACGTCCTCGTTGTTTGTATTTAAAATTAAAAACAAGAGATAGAAAGAATTAGAACAGAAAACTCCCCTGAGATTTGCTCGGTATGATCCTCCATTATAAAAACGAGCAAGATGTTGTGTTTGCAGATTACGTAGCAAGATTTCAACACAACGAAAAGTCTTCTTGTATATATAAACCACCACCACTCCAGCTCTTCTACCCTGTAAATATCATAAGAAAAACACAGAAAACAAGCCTCGAAAATTATTGGTTAGTAAAATAAAAATAAAAACTAGAATTGGATTACTGTTCCGAAGGGTCGATACGCCGTATCCATTGGCAGAGGATACGCCGTATTGAAACTTAAAGAGCAGGTATCGAATACGCCGTATCTTTAAACCTGAATACGTTGTAACGATATATTTGACGACAAAGTTTTTTAATACGAAAAATAAAGACCAAAGTATTCCAGGAACGGTCGATACGTCGTATCCATTAAAGTTGGATACGCCGTATCAAGGGCCTGGGACTGACTCAACAGAAAAATTAAATGGATAGATTTCCGGGTTGTCTCCCGGCAAGCACTTTTGTTTATTGGTGAGTCTTTAAGTTCGACTCCCTTCAGCTCTACGTTGCTTCAATCAATTCAACAACCTCCTTATCATCATTGCCGTGAGGTTCATAGTACTTTTTAAGACGTTGCCCATTGACCTTGAAACTTACACCACCTTTATTTGTAATTTCAACTGCTCCATACGGGTAAACCGTTTTAACGATATACGGCCCATACCATTTTGATTTAAGCTTTCCTGGATACAATTTCAATTTTGAGTTATATAATAATACCTTATCTCCTACGCGAAAATCTTTATTATCACGGATTCTTGCATCATGCCATTTCTTTGTCCATTCTTTATAGATGATGTTATTATCATAAGCCGAATCCCTCAATTCAGAAAGTTCATTCATCTGCATAAAACGATTCTTACCTGCTCTCATCAAATCAATGTTACATTGTTTCAAAGCCCAATATGCCTTATGTTCAATTTCGACCGGTAAATGGCATGCCTTACCATACACCAATCGAAATGGTGTACATCCCGTGGGTGTCTTGTAGGCAGTTCTAAATGCCCACAAAGCATCTGTAAGTTTTTCAGACCAATCTCTAGGATTATACCCAATTGACCTTTCCAGAATCCTTTTAATCGCTCTATTAGTTACCTCAGTTTGTCCATTTGATTGAGGGTGATATGCTGTAGCTAACCTATGTGTTACTCCATATTTTAATAGAGTCTTTTCCATTAAAGCATTACAAAAATGTGTTCCCCTATCACTAATCAAGGCTTTAGGTACACCAAATCTGGAGAACAATTCCCTTAAAAACTTAATCACTACTCGAGCATCATTTGTTGGTAAAGCTTTGGCTTCAACCCACTTTGACACATAATCAACAGCTACAAGTATATATTTATTCCCTTTACTATTAGGAAATGGTCCCATAAAATCTATCCCCCATATATCAAAAACTTCACATACCTGAATATTCGATTGAGGCATCTCATTGCGAGCTGAAATATTTCCTGATCTTTGACATTCATCACATCTCTTCACATATTCTGCAGCATCATTAAAAATTTTAGGCCAATAGAATCCAGCTTCGTAAACTTTCTTTGCTGTAATATTAGCACCATGATGTCCTCCAGTAGGCCCAGAATGACAATGTTTCAAAACGTCAAACTTTTCAAGTCCATCAACACATCTCCTGATTATATTATCGGCACAACGTTTGAATGCGTACGGTTCATCCCACAAGTAGCTTCTAGCTTTGTATAAGAATCTTTTCCTTTCCACATACTTCATATTTGATGGTACAATTTTTCCTACAATGAAATTAATATAATCTGCATACCAAGGTTGTCCTTCATCAATTGTTCCTAACATCTTTAGGTGCTCATCTGGAAATGTGTCAATTATCTCTTTATCTTTTAAAATTTCCATGTCAGGATTCTCTAACCTAGACAAATGATCTGCAGCTAAATTTTCAGCTCCCTTTTTATCTTTGATTTCGATGTTGAACTCTTGTAACAACAAGACCCAACGTATAAGCCTAGCTTTAGCATCCTGTTTATTAAATAAATACTTCAAAGCAGAATGATCAGTGTACACAATAGTTTTTGATAAAATAAGATATGAACGAAATTTATCAAAAGCAAAAACCACAGCAAGAAGTTCTTTTTCAGTAGTAGTGTAATGCTCTTGAGCATTATTTAATGTTTTACTAGCATAGTAAATAGGCTTAAATTTACCATCTACTCTTTGCCCTAACACTGCTCCCACAGCGTAATTACTAGCATCACACATAAGTTCAAAAGATGAATCCCAATTAGGCGAGATTAAGATAGGAGCAGTAGTTAATTTCTCTTTTAAAATGTTAAAGGCCTTTTTACATTCGCTAGAAAAATCAAATTTAGCATCTTTTAATAAAAGCTGGGTCATAGGTCTAGAAATAATGGAAAAATCTTTGATAAATCTACGATAGAATCCAGCATGTCCTAAAAAACTTCTAACTCCTTTAACATTAGTAGGATAAGGTAGTTTCCCAATTACGTCAATTTTAGCTCTATCTACCTCAATTCCTGCTTTAGAAATTTTATGTCCTAAAACTATACCTTCTTTAACCATAAAATGACATTTTTCCCAATTAAGTGCAAGGTTAGTTTCTTCACATCTAGCAAGCATTTTATCTAAATTTCCTAAGCATCTATTAAAAGAGTTACCGAATACAGAGAAGTCGTCCATGAAAACCTCCATGAAATCCTCCACCATATCATGAAAGATTGCGGTCATACAACGTTGGAAGGTTGCAGGGGCATTGCATAGTCCAAATGGCATTCTTCTATAAGCAAACGTCCCATATGGACAAGTAAACGTAGTCTTCTCCTGATCTTCAGGTGCTATGGGAATCTGAAAATATCCTGAAAAACCATCAAGAAAACAGTAATATTCATTTCCAGCTAATCTTTCCAACATTTGGTCAATGAATGGAAGAGGGAAATGATCCTTTCGAGTAGCATCATTAAGTTTACGATAGTCAATACAAACACGCCATCCAGTAACAGTTCTAGTAGGGATAAGCTCATTATTTTCATTTAAAACAACGGTTGTCCCACCTTTATTTGGAACAACATGAATAGGGCTAACCCAAGGACTGTCAGAAATAGGATATATTAATCCAGAGTCAAGTAGTTTGATAATTTCATTTTTTACCACATCTTGTACTTTAGGATTTAAACGTCTTTGTGGTTGAATGACAGGTTTGAAATTATCTTCCATAAGAATTTTATGAGTACAAAATGATGGACTTATACCCTGAATATCAGACATTTTCCAAGCAAATGCCCCTTTATGTTTTTCTAAAACTTGTACCAGCATTTTCTTCTCATTTTTAGTTAACTTAGAAGAGATAACTACCGGAAAATTCTTGTCATCATTTAAATATGCATACTCTAAATGAGAGGGCAATTCTTTTAATTCAGTTTTAGTTTTATTTTCTTTAACAGAATTTTCCTCATCATTAAGTAAATTTTCCTGATTAATAGAATAAGCTGTATTAAAAATTTCGGTAATTTGTATAGATTCAAATTCCTTATTAGGTTCTTCTTCATAAGCCTCATCTGTCTCTCTAATTTCTCTTTCTAAATCGTGCACTAAAAAGGAATCTAAGTGATCATTTTCTAATGACTTAACAGCTTCTTCAGTATTTATCTCATCTAATGCATCAGTATTGTAACATTCGTCCTTCTTATCTAAAAGTTTTTTTATTGAATTTTCCATATCAAATGTTACTTTTTCATTCCCTACCTGAAGAGTAATTTTTTTATTAAATACATCAATTAACGCACCAGTAGTAGCTAAAAAGGGCCTTCCTAAAATTATAGGAATCCTAGAATCTTCAGGCATATCTAAAATAATAAAATCCACAGGAATAACAAACTTATCAATCTGAATAGGTACATTTTCTATAATTCCTCTTGGATATTGTATTGATCTATCAGCAAGTTCTAAACTCATTCTAGTAGGTTTAGGTTCACCTAATTTTAATCTTTCAAACATAGTAAATGGCATCAAGCTAATACTAGCACCTAAGTCAGCTAAAGCATTAGGAATAAATAAATCGTTAATTTGACAAGGGATAGTGAAACTTCCTGGATCCTTTTCTTTTGATGGCCATTTGTTGAGTAGAACTGCTGAACATTTTTCATTCATCATGACGGTTGATGCTTCTACCAGCTTTGCTTTATTAGATAGCAAATCCTTAAAATATTTAGCATATGTCGGCATCTGCACAAGAGCATCAATAAAAGGAATGTTAATGTGTAATTGCTTAAACTCTTCCAAAAACTTCTTTTGTTGAGCTTCCTCTTTCTCTTTTCTAAGCCTATTTGGGAATGGAATTTGGGGACGGTAAGGTTCAACAAATGTAGGTTCTTTCGGTTGCCCTTGAACTTTAGGAAGTTCAATGTTAACAGTCTCCTCCTCAGGTTTTTCTTGCTCATCTGGTTGCACTTTATCCTGAATTGCTTCCTTAGTACTAGGAATCGGGTCAATTGTATTCTTTCCTCCTCTTGTAGTAACACCCTTAACATCTTGTATATAAAGAGCATTTTTCAGATTCCTTGCAAGCTCATGTACCTCTATTGCTAATCCAGTAATCATGTTCGAAGTTTCTTTTAATAATACTTCGTTGGTATTGCGGAAATCTTTAAAGAATATCTCTGTATTTTCATGTTCATCCAATTGAACTTTGATTAGCTTTTCCAATATATCGTTGATTCTCCATTCGTCATATTCATATGTTGCATTCATGAATCTATTTCCAGCCATCATAACTGAAAATAAAGGTAGAATTATTAGTAGTATATGCTCAAACAAGAACTAAAACTAAAACGAAAAAAATAAAAAAAAAAGAATAAAGTGTTCTGTTACAGACTGTCGATACGGCGTATTCAGTAAACTGATACGTCGTATTGGTTCCGGACTGGATACTTCGTATTCACAAAGGTGTATGCGGCGTATGTAGATTGTAAACAGAATACGACAGACACAAACAAGAAGTAAATAACAGATACGATACAGCGTATTCACAAAGTGGATACGTCGTATTGACTCTAACAGATAGAAAAACAACTAAAATAACTAAAACACACAAAAACAAATAAAAACAACTCTAAGCTACTAAACTAGTTAAATCAAATTAAATTTCACTCCCCGGCAGCGGCGCCAAAAACTTGATGTGTTTTTTTATAGTCTATAATTTTTAACCAAGTTTTAAATTTATAATTGCCGAACTAACCTATAGACTAAAACACTAACGAGCAGTGTACCCGATCAATGTGTATAGTTTTTAGGTAAGCAAGGGTCGTTCACTAGGAGCGAAGCTAAAATGATCTAAAGGTATTTGTACTAATCTAAACTAACTAAACTATCCTAACCTAGAAAGCAATTTAAAGTTTAAGGGGGGTTTAGTCTGAAAGACTAGCACAAGTTTTGTTTTGTTTAATTAACCTAAATGCGAGAAAATAAATAACTAAACTAAATTAAAGTAAAGGTGAATTCAATGATAGAAGAACATGCTAGCCAAGTCTAATTCATCTTATAGTTATATATGTGCTAATGTCTACTTGTTTTACTTCATTCAAAAGTTAAGGCGAAGATCCAATTACTAAACCCTGTCACGATTTAATAACTTGCTATACGGAGCGGGAAATTGGCCAAGATCATAGTGACCTATCTAGCATCAATACTAACTTATTGCATAATCACCATCTAACCTAGTTTGGCATTACGCGCTACTAGTCCTAATAGTGGCATAAGGCACGGTTCCGATGTGTTCCATCTAAGCCCGTCTATATAGGATTCGGATTACTACACTTATGATTCAATTAAAGTAACCACAGTTTCAGATAGTTAAATTACACCAATTAAACCAATAAGATCATAATCTAGTTACATAGACTTCTACTAGTGATAAGCAATAAACGAGTTTTTAACGATAAGCACCCAATCCAATAACAAAGCAAACACGTAATCAAGAACACAAATAAACTAAATAGACTTCATAAACTTGGCTAACACCTAAGGGTGTTAGCCCATAATCTCAGTAACAATACACAATGTTTGAATCATAGCATAAAAGATAGAAATCATAAGGAAAACTACACGCTAACCGAATGATTAAACAAAGTAAATTGGCTTGAGATGTTCTTCGTGGATGGAATGGATCTTCAATATAGTCTTCTGCTATTTTGGGACGTTTACAGACGCCTGGGAATGATCCCGAGGGTCCCCAATGATGCCTTAATTCGTTAATGAGTTCGGTATTTATAGATTCTGAAATCTGGGTCGATACGGCGCATCTAGAGAGTTAGATGCGCCGCATCTATAAGTAAACGTAGCCTCCAAGTCTGAAACTGACCCGATATGGCGCATCTATAAATCTGATATGGAGCATCTCCCAATACGGCGCATCTAAAGACCTGATGCGCCGCATCTCCTTCAAATACAGGTAGATCTCCTTTTTCTCTTTCCGTGGCCGCTTGAATCAACTAAAACGGAGTCCGGATGAAGATTTTATGGCCAAAATACGAAAGCATCTACGAGTATCATTATGTAATCTTGACTTCTTCATTGAGCTTCTATTCTTCACTTGATTTCTCGGCTAAGATTGTATATGGCCAATACGGCGCATCGGATTGGTCCGATGCGGCGTATCTAGGTAACTTCGCGTGGGGTCCAAGATTATTATATTCCAGAATATTCGTTCGCCGTCTTCAGATGCGGCGTAACTTGTATCTCTATGCGGCGCATGTCCTTCAGTATCTTGGATAATCTTTGGTGAAGTCTTGAGATTGATGCGCCGTATGTTAGGAATGTCATACGGTGTATCTGGAGTAGATAAGTCAGATCTTCTTCGTTGACCAAGGTTTTATATGCGGTGCATGAGATAAATACATGCGGCGCATTCTTTAAAGTCAGGCAATGGTCTCAGATTTGTCTAAGTCTTTAGGTACGACGTATCTATCAAGAATGATACGGCGCATCTTCCTTCAGTTCAGTAGACTTTTCCAACTTGATTCATTTTGCTCCAATTTCCGTCCGAAATCATTAACTTTCACCTAATGCTTGTTTATAACTGAGAATTACAAAAGTAAACGATTAAGTATCAATTCTCATATAAAGTGATATAAAACAAGTCAATAATATAGGATAAATGATGCTAATAATATGTCGTTATTTGATGTCATCACATGCATTATAACTTACTAGGAGTATCATCTTCAGGAATCGTCAGAGGAGTAGGTATAAAGGTTTTAGAATGAGAGCCTTTGGGCTTCACCATTCTTATCGGAGGGGTAGGAAGGGATAATTACCTTTGATCTTAGAAGAAGCACGAAACACAAGTACTGTGTATGTGTACTTTGGGGGCAAAGAGAAACAGTACGATCAGGTGGGATCATAAAGGGTTTATGTATATTTTTAGTTGTTTCATCCCAGCCATCCACGTGCAGTCATAATATGAGTTTGACACAGATTTCAATTTGCTTTCGAATTTTGAAAATAAGTTTGTGGTTACCGAAATCCTAGCTGATGTAGCTAGGGTATGGTAGTTGCATATTTAGTAGCCGCATTTATTGCGCAAGGTTGTTTAAGCATTTATCCCCTACTCGTACGACTTTGTGACGGAAGGACTAACATGTAGTTTGTTTTTTGAGTCGAATGCAATATATACTCGTACGTATATATCACTTTCGACTGGGGGGCTTGATGATGTACCCTCCGAATGGGTCGAAGGACTCCCCTTCGAGCCTGTAGAAAGCCCTCCCTTCGGAGGCCCAGTTTAATCTCCTAACACGTTTCATTTGAGTAAAACCATTCGCCTGCGAACTGGTTACCATGTGGGAATCCGCCAATCGAAGCCTTAAGCCCTTCGGGGTATCTCCTACGAAGGAACTAGCACGAAGGACGATCCTGACCTGGTCAAACCCACGTCTCCTCTTCCCTTTGCTTTCCCGCCAAAACAGAGATCGTGGGCTACAAAGCCCTAGCGGTTACCAAAAATCATGGGACGCCCCCATGATCTCCGAAACATGTGAAAACCGCCCACTAAGGCCTATTTCTCCCCTATAAATAGCTTAGTCGGGCATGAACACTGTAAGTTAACTTCACTCTCTCAATTTACGACCTACTTATCATCACACATACTTACTCGCACGCCGGAGGTGGTTCGCAGGGTCCAACCCCTGCGCAATCACTTAACGTAGTGTCTTCGTATTTCTTATTTCAGGTTAATAGCAAGCTTGGCGCAATCTCAACACCCCATTATTCCTTTGATCACCATCGAAGGCTTGGTTGTGCAATTATTTGTTCAATCAGTCTCTTTTCGAGTCGTTTTCTATTTTCATGACTGTGATACTTGAAGTAACACCCCAAACTTGTATTCCACTGCGTATATCGAAAACGGGGGTGTTACATTATAAGAAAAATGCCCACGAGCTCAAAAAGCATACCACATGCTTAACCACATAATCATATCATATCCTATCATAACAAGTCATAGCAAATGGAGTGTTCAAATCTCAAAAGTGTAATGAGGTGTATGGCACACACAAACCATTCACTACAAAGCCATATCATAAACATATTACAAAACAAACCTAGGATGCATCCATACGCTCCCTGCAAAACAAAATATGTACACCACCATACACCTGTACTCAGATAAATATATTGGCGTACCAAAATGGAAAATAAGTGCACGAACTCAATAATAATATACATATCACAAGGGAACGTCGTGGACCAATCACACCGCCACAGATAGTGTCATGCCATTGGTTCCTCAATGACATGGCCATGGTACCTCCATGACTAGTTAGCTCAGGTAACAGAATAACAAGCTATCACATCATAACGAATTAATTATAGTGTATTTAAACAAATAAATATCAACTGAAATGAATGCCATATTAAATGACATAGAACTGAATATCATATCATAAGGAATCATATCAAACGGAATCACCAACGAATATCATAAAGAATGAAATAAAGTCAAGGATCGAAGAGTCATGCGAAACCCTTACTGAGAAATGATAGAATATCCGTACCTTAGCAAATGAAATGAAAGCAAACGAAAAAGTGATCACAAGGAAAACAACGTCACGTCTTCTTTAACGAATCTACACGGATTGGGTTCATATAATACTTATTAGCTCATTAAATGTCATAACGAATTTTAATTACTTATAGTCATTCATTAATGTGATTAGGGTTTCATATGTGCCAAAACAGATTTTTAGGTTTAGAATGTGATGAAAACTTTAATAAGACTTATGAGCACCATCTACTTATAAGTTTTCTGAACCGTTTAAGGACTCAAGGTTGTTTAGACCTTGATCTAGGATAAACTATGATAAGCATAATGATAATATTGGCGGAATATTCAAATGAAAGAATCAATACTATCACAACAAGGTTTTTCCAATTATTTCGTTTGTTATTAAAATCAGCCCCAATGCTATGTGATCAAATATAGCATGATTACACTCTAATCAGGGATCAAAGATCCTTGAGGCTAAACAAACCTAACAACATCAGACCCCTTGTCTGATGTTCCCACATACACACTTTGATGGAGTTACATATTAACTCTCATAGTTATAATAACATCCCTTATCCTCTTTATATAATAAAGGATTAGGGTTACACAAATAGATAAGATATTTGTTTTTCCCACTTGTGTCACATGCTAGTTGAGTGTATCAGTATCTCACATACAACTTGTTCTTACAACTTTTTTTATGTATCTAGACATGTTACTGTCTTCCTACATATCTATCCTTGCTATAAGATAAGTATCTACCCACAATATTTGACTAAGATACAAAAGATCTTTATTAGGTTACAAAGTCAAACACGTCTGTTGTCCACTAAGCAGTACTAACTTTGAACTAGCAGTACTAACTGCTAAGTCAGTACCTTCTTGGTTGCACTAGCAGTACTAACTGCTAAGGCAGTACCTTCTTGGTTGAACTAGCAGTACTAACTTCAGTTAGTACTGTTAGTTATTCTTGAACAGACTTGGTGTATTTTCCTTATCTTCTCAGCAATCTTCATGTTTCATTCTTCTTGTTTTGTATCATCAAATCTAAGAAAATATAAATCCCAACAATCTTCCCCTATTTGATGATGACAAAACAAACACGTTCTTGTACGAACTTCCCTAGACGAAGTAGAGAAATTGAGATAATTAAATCTCACCATGAATGAAACAATACTGTCTTCTCCTTTAATCCATGCCATGCCACCACATCTCTTCCCCTTTTTGTTATCAACAAATAGGGAATGTATGTAATAATGATCTTTACTACTACAAACCAATACCACACATCCAATCCATCCTTCCAATGCCTCAAATTACCCTCCATGAAGTTTTCCGCACTAAAAATGAACTTGAAACAGTAGAAATCTAAACCATCAGTAGTAATACTAATCAACAGTAGTAAGAATCAAAAGCTTCCCCTTGAGTGATGCACGAATACAATATGATTAAACACATCATAATATACTTCCCCTGAAATCAATGTGTTAACCATCTTTATGATTCTTCAAATCTGTAGGTTTTATATATTGATGAAGAAAACTAATCATTACAAACTTGATGCTAAAGTGAAAGAAACCAACCTTGTGTCTTATATCTTGTACTAAATCTGACTTCGAACGTATACCCAACTTTCTTGTATAGGGAGACCGCAATCTCATGACAATAAACTCATCTTCTATGAGACACCGAGCACTACAATGTAACTCCTTTAAGTGTTTGTCATTTCGTAGTCACTTGAACGAACGAACAAGTTATCTTTAAAGTGTAACACCCACCTTAAGATATGATAAGAGCACAACCTTGAAAAATTCCACTTCATCTTCAAATAAGTAACAAGTTACCTTCTTCTCCAATAAGAAATAAAAAACAAGCCTTTAATCTTTTAAGAACATAAACCAACTCTCTTCTGTGTGTGATTCTTCCCCTGTGTGTGTCTTTCTTCCCCTTACTCCTTATAACACATGTCCATAAGGCTCAGAGTAAACGCAGCAGTACTAATTTAAACGAGCAGTACTAATTGAGAATACTAGCAGTACTAAGTTATAAGAGCAGAACCAACAATTAATGAGAACCTTGTAACATCCTAGATCCAGAGCCCCCCGCTCTGATACGACCTGATGAAAACTTTAATATGACTTATGAGCACCATCTGCTTATAAGTTTTCTGAACCGTTTAAGGACTCAAGGTTGTTTAGACCTTGATCTAGGATAAACTATGATAAGCATAATGATAATATTGGCGGAATATTCAAATGAAAGAATCAATACTATCACAACAAGGTTTTTCCAATTACTTCGTTTGTTATTAAAATCAGCCCCAATGCTATGTGATCAAATATAGCACGATTACACTCTAATCAGGGATCAAAGATCCTTGAGGCTAAACAAACCTAACAACATCAGACCCCTCGTCTGATGTTCCCACACACACACTTTGATGGAGTTACATATTAACTCTCATAGTTGTAATAACATCCCTTATCCTCTTTATATAATAGAGGATTAGGGTTACACAAATAGATAAGATATTTGACTATGATACAAAAGATCTTTATTAGGTTACAAAGTCAAACACGTCTGTTGTCCACTAAGCAGTACTAACTTTGAACTAGCAGTACTAACTGCTAAGTCAGTACCTTCTTGGTTGCACTAGCAGTACTAACTGCTAAGGCAGTACCTTCTTGGTTGAACTAGCAGTACTAACTTCAGTTAGTACTGTTAGTTATTCTTGAACAGACTTGGTGTATTTCCCTTATCTTCTCAGCAATCTTCATGTTTCATTCTTCTTGTTTTGTATCATCAAATCTATGAAAATATAAATCCCAACAGAATGCAAATCTGACTCAGTTTCTTATGAATTTATAGACATATCAAATGAGCTCCTGAGGTTCTACCAATTTTATTTAAGACTTACACATGAGTTAAGAACCTCCCCAAATTTTCTTAGATTTTATTACTAAGTGAAAGTACCATTTCAAAAATTATTTTCTCAAACCTATCCAGAAAATGCACTGCAGATATACCCCGAAAGTTTGTATTTCATTAACCCATTTGAACCTTTCAAAAAAATCCAAAAAAATTTCAGTAAGTCATAAACATCTTAAAAATTCTCCCTGTCAAATGAGACCTCTTAATTCCTTATGGTTTGAAAACTAAAAATGAAAAACACCAACTGATTTTCAGACATCCAAAACACAGCTTTGACACTTAACCTTCCAAAAATCAAAAGACTACTCTCCCGACCTCTAACGACCAAGAAATTTGATATACAGAAATTATACTTCATGAACTCAGTTTTAGACTAAAAAAATATGCAAAAACATATTGGTATCATCAATTTAGACTGCCTTGAACCCGACCCATTTTCTGGACAGCTTGTTCACATAAAATCATACCCAAATCCTAAACCTATTTAGCCCTAATCAACCCTTAATTAATTATAGGGTTTTCCAGGTTTAGTAGCTTATAATTAATGAACCTTTAATGATCTTATTAGGGCTTAATAATTATGACTTAGGGCTGAATATGGAGATTAGGTCGATAGTAGATAAACAAAGCTCGAAACAACAATTTTTACACAAGTTCTTTATATCATATGTGGCATTATTACTTATATGTATATGTATGTTCATATTAACGAGACCACCAGCAATAATGGCAGCATGAATAGATTGAAAACAAGAAGCCACAAGTTTTTAAGTTAGGTTAATATAGTTATAGTGAGACCGAAAGAAACGCAAGAGTACCTTTGGCTGGAAACGAGGGAAAACAAAGAAGAACAACAACCAGAACCACCACAATCGATTATGCAACAACTGGAAATCCTTGGCCACCCATGAAATCGATCACCACAGCAACAAATAACCACAACCCTTTAGCCTTGGAGAGAAGATGATATAGAACCTTGGAGAGAAGAATACAAGCCTGGAATCCTTGTGTAAGTGTTTCTAATATCGTATGAGAGGAATAAGGAGAAACGATTGTTATAGGAGTTTTATCAAAAAGGAATACCGTGTTTCTTGTTTTAGGGAAGTCGTGTAAAATCACAAGGTAAGTAGGCAAAGGCAATCTTTTATTATGTTAGGATAATCACAATGTTATTAGTTTAGGTCTTATCTTTAACCGTATAAATGAATTAAGGAGGGGATATAGATGTGTCGATAAAAAAAATAGGAAAAAGGAAAACGCATATAAGATGTACAAAAGAAAGAATGAGTCGTGTGATAGCTAGATTAGTTTAGGAAATGTAACAAATCTTATTTAGCTAATTAATTTAGGTTTAATACTAATAATGTTTAGTTATCATATAACGTATCATAATTTAAGCTTAGGTTAAATTCAAATAAATGATTAAAATGTTGTTTCAGATTTTAGGGTATTACAGGTTTTGAGTTGGTTCACTGGCTCACGTTAATGGTAAAATGTGGTGATTTTTTTTCTTTTCTTTTCTTTTTTTTAAACGCTGTATAACGGCTATAGTGCAACGGCCAAAAAAATAATAATAAAAAAACAAAAAAAACACACCCAATTTCAAATATATAAAAACACACCCAATTTTTAACGGTGAAACTCGAGCCGATGAATTGTTACGTTTATACGAATTGCAAGAACAGTTTCTAGCGTTTGACAACGATGCATCGAGTTCACAAAGCCGAAATTACATACCCCGAGAATATGCAGCCGCTGAACAACGTCTTCTTAGTGATTATTTTGGGGATAATCCAAAATATCCCAAAAGAAATTTCAAGCGACGTTACCGGATGAGTCGACGACTATTTTTAAAAATAGTCAAAGGTATAATTAACTATAACGTTCATCCTGCTCCCCCTCACTTTCTATTTTTTAGATCACGGCCAGATGTTTGTGGTAGAATGAGTATCCACCCTATAATGAAATGCACGGCAGCTATACGCCAATTGGCGTACGTTGTTGTCGTGATAGTTTAGATAATTTTACCAAATGTATATGGGATTTATACTCAGAGGAGTATTTAAGAAAACCCACCCCGGATGATATTACACGGCTATATGAAAAACACGCAGAGTATCATGGGTTCCCGGGTATGCTTGGTAGTATAGATTGTATGCATTGGGAATGGACAAATTGTCCGAACGGTTTCAAAGCGCAATTCCAACGAGGGGATCACAAGCATCCGACCATAATGCTTGAAGCAGTTGCATCTCAAGATTTGTGAATTTGGCATGCATTTTTTGGTATATCGGGTGCAAATAACGACCTAAAGATTTGTAGATCATCCTTGGGAACGATACCAACAACAACAACAAGAAGTAGTCACGTATTGTAATTTTATCAATATATATTTTTTTTTTTCGAAATTTCGTATTGTAATTTTTTTTATGTATTGTAGTCTTAATTTGTGTCTAATAAAATGTGTTTGTTTTTATTAAATAAAATGAAATGAAAAAAAGTAGGGCCCAATAACGTGTTAGTGGTGTGTTATGAAGAGGGTTGTTCGAGTGAATGGTGTGTTATTGAGAGTGGATGATGTGGCGCTGAGGTGGCATACCAATAACGTGTTAATGGTATGCATGATACCCGGCGCTCTTAGGTGTAAAATAAATTTGTCGACAAGAAAAACTTTAAAACTTTGAGAATGTAACAAATGTTTTTACACCTCAAAAGCTCAAACCGACCAAAATGAAAAGTTACAAAAGTTTAATCCAAACTCATGTCCTATGTATATTATTATAATTATAACTATATATTAAAACCCGTGGAGTATGTTGTCCTTTTAACCCAGGCTTTTCCCGCCAAAAATTTTGGGCCAACTTTGGCCTGCTTTCCGTCCTATTTTTGCCCAGTCTGGTCCATTATATGAGGAAGGCAAAGAAGGGTAAAGAAGAACCTAGAAGAACACCGCCTCATATCTATCTTCTGGAACAATGTCAACACACACAAAATCATACCTAATCACAAAGAAGATGCAGGGTTGCTTAAACCTAGAACGACGTCACTCCACTCCATAGAGTTTTCTTGTAGCAGTTGAGATTTGTGTGTTACCAGTACTTTGGCGGGGTAACATGACCCTTGTTACTGTTGCAGCCAAGACTGGCGGTCTCTTGGCGTGGTAACTTGATCCGGGTTACGGTTGCAGCCAAATATGGTGGTGTTACCGGTACTTTGGCGGGGTAACCTGACCCGGGTTACTGTTGCAGCCGAGACTGACGGTCTCTTGGCAGGGTAACTTGATCCGGGTTTTTGTAATTTGATTCAACCAATACGGGATTATAATTAAGTCTTCAAAGTTATTTTTGTTTTAATCAAAGGTATGCTTATGTATTCTGATTTAAGTGTTCAAAATTATTACTTTATCTAAACGAAAGTTATGCTTATGTAGTTTCTTAAATTTTAGTTTATTTTCATTGGTCAGGGTTCGATGGATGGTGTGTTTGGTTGGTTCATGGGACTTAAGGTTGGCCGTACGAGGGATATGTTTGGATTCGTTTCTTGCAAAATAGTGCTTAAAAATTTATGTAAGTATTTTACATGTATACGTTTGCAGCCAAATATTGGTTCTTGATGTTGAGGTTGGGCATCAGTTGTGTTCTTGATTGAGGTGTTAATTGTTGTTCTTAAAAGGGTTCGTTTATAGCCCCAATTTTCAGGTTGGCGGGGCAATCTGTTACCTTTGCAGCCATGGTGAGCTAATACTCTTTTCCCCATTATATACAGATCCGCGCTTTTGTCAGCATTGCGTTCATATGTTTCATGGGCATAATACGCCAACACGGGTATCTTGGCGGGGTTGCCTGATCCAGATTCGGGTTGCAGCCATGGCCGGTGTTCGGTTTTGCTTTTACATTTGCAGACCTGAGCATAGTTGCCAGTCCATGTGAGTTGCAATGGGATATTTGTTGCACCTTATGTTTCGAGACTCATAGACGGTATTTGTTTTGGCTTCTATATCTGCCGTAATGTTATTTTGATTTTCAATAATTTGCTAGAAGATTTTGTGATTCCGGGTTATATCTTAATCCAAGTTTACCATGTCGAAATCTGATGCACGATGTATTAAATGGTGAATTAGATTAATAATGATAGTTGCCCATTTGAATGTCTTTTAGTATTATGTATAGTAATAGGCTGTGATGAACCTTAGCGGTTCGATTAAAGGTGAGATTGCCCGCGTTGTCGGGGCAACATTCTAAGTTTCCAGCCATGGCGGGTGTATCCCCTATTTCGATTTCTCGCCTGTCTGAGCCTCATTGTTGCTTTTCACAACTTTTTGTTGTGATTTCTTATAAATTTTTGTTGCATCAGACTAGAGGTTCCTTTATAAACGGGTGAAAACGGAAAAAAATTAGTAACAATTTTGGTCCAATATTTACTTCGACTCTTGACATGACAGATGAATCAAGAAGGCGTCTTATCCGAAAGGCCAAGGTCCCGTGTTGTTAGTAGGCTGTTAAGATAATAATGTTATTGGTTTCGAATATATTGAGCGACAGCCCGACTAATTGGTGCCGACTTTCTGCAGGTTACGCGGGTCAGTTTTAGCATTTTTTTTGTTTATATGCTTTTAATATTTATTTTCATGTGATTTTTCTATGATTTTCTTTTGCCTGTTCAGAAGTTACCTGAAAGGCTTAGGCCGACATACAATTCAGAAGACGCTATTGAGCCTGCTGAAGGTACAAATTGGAATCTCTTGTACCTTTAGAGCTTTGAAGGTATGCTAATCAATGAATTTGCATATATATATGAATGCTTGCTTTATAGATACGTTACTGGCCTATGAAGTTGCTGTATGCATTACGGCTCCTTACCAATTGGTTAATTCTCAAGTATCATGTTACACACAGTTGCAATTAAAGGCATGAAACAACGCCCCACCGCAACGTGGCGGACCGATGCCCAACTCGTTCATATTAATTTGCACTCGTTAAAAAAAATCATATATCAATTTGCACGTTAGAAAATCAACTTGTTTATAATTAATTTATGTTGGAATTTTTAAACATTAGAATTACCTGCTTCACCTGTTTTAAAATAATTGTGAAATTTTAACTTTTTGAAATGCTTAACTAATTTATGACGTCAATAATCGAACTACCTACGTGTTCATTGTCCAACCAATTATATAATGTCTAGCCAATTTCTTTGAATTAACTCGCGGTTAAATTCACATAACAAGCGTTTTTTATTTGTATAATTAAATAATCTTATTTGCAGCCTATCTCTTCCTCACATAAACCTAGTAAATGCTTAACTACTTGGGCTAAACTAATTTTCGTCGAAGTGAAGTGGGCATGCGTTATTATTAGGCCTTATAAGTTATAACTTGTTTTCATGACGAATTTCCAGTTAGCCTGATGAGCAAACGCATATTAAAAGTTTATATTAAACCCCGAAGAAAACGGCGTCGTATCATGCTGCCGTTTTCCCGCCATTTTTTCGGCCCACCTCATTAGCCCAGCTGCCATTTTTTGGCCCAATTTTATTCCAATGATAAACCCATAACCTAGACCATTCCACAAACCCTACACACACTATTTTCTGCTGCTGATGATGGTGATCGAATCAATCTAACCGAATCCACATCCAGTGGTGATGATCGACGATGATGGTCGAAGGATGGAGATGAAAGAGATGAATATGGCAAAGAAGAGTATCATCAATGTTTGAGGTTGGTTATACGTTTTAGGTTTTTGATTTTGATATAGAATTTACTTTTAATTTAGGCTTCTTTGTGAAATTAGGGGTTATGTTCTTAAATAAGCGATATGTTGGTATTTAGGAATGGTCACTTTTGGTGATGATTAGGGTTTTGATAATTTGGGTTTTGATAATTAGGGTTTGATAGTTGATTGATTTTTGGTAATTGGGGGTTTTTTCAGGGATTGGTGGATTGGTGGCTGCTACGCAGTTGGCGGTTAAGGGTGCGAAAGTGTTGGTGCTTGAGAAGTATGTGATTCCGGGTGGGAGTTCGGGGTTTTATGAGAGAGATGGGTATACTTTTGATGTTGGTTCATCTGTTATGTTCGGGTTCAGCGATAAGGTAGTTATTGATTTTGTGTTGTGTTTGATTCAATGTTGTTGTGTAATGTACTAATGAATTGTGATAGTTAATTTTAACCCAAAACTCTTTAGCATGTATCAAACCTTTCGCCTGCTTAGTCTATTAAATGACCTGATTAAATACACCGGCGTATTGTGTGTAATAAATGACCGGTGCCACTTTGGCGTCGCCTGCCTAATCTGTTCATTTAGTACACATAATAGGAAGATTAGAAAGTTTGTGTATTAAACAGGAAAAAAAAATGTTGGATACGCGCTAAATGTGCTCCGTTAGATACATTTATAACATATTATCCCTAAAGAATTTGTTATGTGTAAAGATTATATGAGTAAATCAAGGGCTACAAGGAAGGAGTCCGCGAAATACTGCCTCAACCTCAGCCACTCTAGGTTATCACGGTCTTCAGCTTATTAATTTAGCTAATGTTTTTTAAGACTTGGTTTCAACATTATTACTTGGATTTCATACATTCACATGGCACAAAAGTTAATCTTTTTCTTTTTTCGTTATGCAGCAGGTGCAACTCAGTCACGCAGTCCGGAAACCTTTACAAGTAGGGCGAGACAACGAAGACGTGCGCGAAATACTGATTCCACGTTAGCCCGTCCAGGTTGGTTGTCCATGCCTGTCCTGCATTTATGATGGAAGCTCAATGCTTTTTAACAGCCATGTTTTGGACCACACTTATACACAGCACGTTACCTCTGTTTGTGTTACATCATCCATAGGTGAGACAGGTTTGCAGACTAACAATGATGCCCCAAACGTTAGACCAGTAACATGTACGTTTATTTTGGACTTCATGATTCACTTTTTCCAATGATGTTGCTTCTAAATTACACCACCCATGTAAGTAACTTCTTCCCACAACTGATGCTATAGGACCTCCAAGTGAGTATGTCAGGTTTGGAACATACGAATGTCGAGCCCTTTAGTTATAAATTTTTGTTGTTACCCTTTTATTTAATCTGTGACAATTTCGTTTGCTATAATCCTAGGATGTTTGGGACGACACTTTAGTGCAGTATGTATGTGAACGTCCTCAGTGAAGCCCCCTTATAATGCACCACCTTGATACAATAATCGTGCACCCTTAGGTTTTATATTTTTAGTATCGGCGGTTTCTTTTCCGTGCACTAAATTACGTATCTGTTTGGCATGTTACATAGTTACTGGCATTTGAACTAGCCTGCTAGACCACGTGTTAACACCCTAAATTATAATATTATTATTGCAGAAAAACGGGCTATTTATCTTTATAACAGAATACCATATGGCCTGTGCCTATTTAAGTTGATTGGCGGTTTTTTAATCCTGTTGACTGTACTGGCTTATCTCCAAATTTACGATCAATGTGCCATTAAACAATAGGCATAACTATTGTCCCATATTTTATCTACTCACACTTTTTGTGCAGCCAGTCTCAAACCTCTTGGGCCACAAAAAGTATCTTGCGGGGTTCAAGTCTGCCAATGATAAGAAAAAAAGCAGCTGACCAGTCACTCAAGGCGTATCAAGTAAGTAACCATTATAGGGAGATTATTAGTTTACTTCTCTGTTCCCGTTGTGTCGTATCTGATTTCATAGTGTTGATTCGTGGATTAAATATTCGTGTGTTTAAAAATTATAGAGTTTAGTATCTTATATCTTTTGCCTTTTTAGTGTTGCTTTAATGAACTATGCTAATTTTTCAGGAACGTAAAAGGCAGGATTCATATTTTGCCGGCAAAGAGGTCATGAGATCAGTAACCAAATAAAAATACATGTCAGTTATGAGGTTTTATGTACAGGAAAATACCGTTTTTTTTTTTTTTTTTTTTTACATATTCTATACTCAGATTATTTTAGTTTTCCATTTGGAATCATGTGGTGTGTGAAACTTTTTGCAGGCTATCAACAACAACAGCTTGCAGATAGAACGCGGTGACGGAATTGAGAAACTACTAACAAAGGATAATCAGGTATGCTTTGCTTCTACCAGACAGTGTGTCACGAGGCGTGTTATCGACAAAGGTTGTAGACCATCGAATTCAGATAGTGCAACCAAGCTGCAGGATGCTGCTGCACATCTACGACAACATCAGTTTTAGGATTCTTCGGTAACCTTTATTCCAAAAGCTAATTCTGTTTTTTTCGGAAAATATCTGCTATCTACATCTACATATTTGGTTTCTGAATTTGCTTTTGTAGATAATCTTACGTACGCGTGTTCTGTGTTTCAATTAGTTGGGGAATAACAGACGCTTTGAAAACGAAATAAAAACAGATGGACCTTAATTTCACTGCGTACAACGAATTGTCTGACCGTGTAGACAACAACGACGCAATACTCACAGGTACATGTAACCAACATTAGTAATGCATGTATGGGATTCGTTTTAACTATACATCTGCTATTTACAGATTACATCGGGTGTGTCCTACATGTTGGAGATGTTCATGACGCTGGAAACGCAACCCAAAAGAAGGTGGTGTGGCTGGATATCATGCTACGGAACCTAGAGTAAGTCATGCTAACCTGTAACTGTTCCATTTGCCTTATAGGAACAGCCAAATAATTTTTTTTAACTGCAGAGGCGACACAATCAGATTCACTCTGGAATGAAAAAGCAAGGACCTTCGACATTGACACCAGCTGCAGCTGATGCACCAGCCAACATCACAGATACACAGACGCAAAAACAGGTTTTCCTATTAACAGGCCCGAAAACTGAAACAGAAGATGTACCAGGAATGGTTGCACCAGCAGAAGAACCACCAACCACACCTCCTACACAGGTAATTCTACAAGAGTCTGCAGTTACTACCCGAGAGCATAATGAAGGCGCACGTGAACCCATCACCAAAACTGAAGGAACAAGGACATCTGTTCGCAGACAATTGCTAAAAGACAATACACAGGAGCACTGAAAAAAATTTGACGGAATAAACAGGCACGCCTGCAACGCGGCGACCATCACCAGTCTTGTATAACACAAAACAATATATACACTCATTGACATTTATTAGAACAAGTAGTGCGTCGAACCGCCGCGTTGCGGCGGGGCGACTATGTTTAGCTTGGTGTGTGTGTCATGTATTGTTGCTATTGTGGTATTCATTTTTTTAGCAATCAGTAATGCCAATTAGAAGGATGGTGACAAAAACTTTTTTTAAACATAGCAGCTGAGATAATGAACGTGCAATCAAGTTTTTTTGATGAGTGGCTAATATTTATGGAGGTATCTACAAAGTTACATTTAATGTACAAAGTTAATCATTGAACTGTTACATCTTGAGATTTGTTGCCTTGAGGTAATATCTGATAGCTGGTTAAATACAGGTTGCTTTGATCAAGACTCTATTTTTTTATTCCGTCCGTGCAGCGTATGAATTTCCTGAGCATTAAAACATATCACATATTATGAAAAGTAATTGCATGTCAAGGATTGATAGTGAAGAAAAATTATGAAAATTAATATGTCCTGCACCAGATGTATATATCAGAAGCTGAGAAATGACATCAGTAACTATGGTAAGGGTTAAGTACCTCAACTGCAGTGTTACAATACTTTTAAGCTGCAATTGCAGTTCAACACTCTGCGAACTGGTCGTTATCAGCACAATATAAGCCTTGTCCAGCTATGGCTGTTGCAATTAAACGTTCACATACTGGTTATTGTTGCTTCTGTGGTGAAGTTATGCACTTTAAATTTAGGATAGTGATCTGAGTAATACTTATCTTTTGTTCGTAGGAAATAAAATATACTGAGAATGTGAGCGTGAATACTTTGACAGCACAAAAATACTAACAAAATATCAATGATGGATGCAGACACCATGCAAAATTGGTAGCAGTTGTGTTCGGTGTCGGTACATCCATCACTGATATTCTGTCTATTTTTGATATTTAACTTCTTTTCATCAGCCTGTGACTTGAATCGAACTAAAAAAGGAACATAGGATCTTAGAATAATCATCTATGCTGAAACTCAGTAGTAGAAACTGCTTTTATATCGTGGCTGCAACCAAAAGCGTGGTTGACCTGCCAACAAATGCACAGTTTTTACGATAGAAGCATATAATCACTAAATATACATTGTATTATGAAATCCTACAAATGCAACATACCTCGGATCAGCAGCCGTAGTTGAGCGAGGGGCTATATGTTCTGATCTCAGTAAGGCTCAGATATGTACATATGTAATCAGCATTAAATGCACGTTGTGGCTGCAACTGAAAGTGTGGTTGCCCTGCCAACGAACGCGCAGCTGAGAAAATGGAGATGTACAAAGTTATCATCATCGCCTAAAGAATGTGGCTGCAAACCATTCAGAAAAAGAGCTTTTAGAAAGTCAAAAAAACCAATAAGTTATAATTATCCTATATATAATGTAGCGTCAATATTTTGCTACAGTTGACATAACAGTGTTGGGCTAACTTTTGGGTTGTGGGCTCCCGCTTTTTCCCTTTCGTTTGTTTACTCGCTTCTTATGTAGCTGTTTTTTGTTAGCATTAAATGCACGTCATGGCTGCAACCCAAAGTGTGGTTGACCTGGCAACGAATGCGTAGTTTTGACAATAGAAGCATATAATCACTAAACATACATTGTATCAGTAGGCGTAGTTGAGCAAGTGACTATATGTTCTGATGTTAGTAAGGTTCAGATATGCTTTGGGTTGCAGCCACAACGCGCAGGTGCAAAAATGGAGATGTACAAAGTTATCATCATCGGCTAAACAACGTGGCTGCAAACCATTCAGAAAAAGGGGTTTTAGAAAGTCACAAAAAACAATAAGATGCATTAAGAAAAAGTTGGTGTTTGAAGCAAGAGATAGGAGGAAACGCATTTCTGAGCCTAATGAATCTGAGAAAACTTATTTTCCAGGCGTGGTTTCTTGCCTGGCCAGTTTTTTTTCATTCTGATGTCAATTGCAAGGTTGCATGCCAATTATGATGCAATACAAACAGGTAAATAGACAAATGTAATAATGAGAGTGGTCGTGCAAACCTGAAGAACAGGAATTGAATGCAATTGATGAACTCAAATAAGTACATTTTATTACTATCATTTATCCTATTAATTTGACTTGTTTTATTATATTATGTATGAGAATTGATACTTAATCGTTTACTTTTGTAATTCTCAGTTAAAAACAAGCATTTGGTGAAACTTGGCGATTTTGGACTAATTATGGAGCAAAACAAGCAAGAAGTTAAGAGTCTACCGAAATGTACAAGATCAAGACATTCTGCTCCAGATGCGCTGCATTATAATTCTTACATACGGCACATCGCTATCAAGATTTCACAAGATATTATCCAAGACGGCAAAGGACATGTGCCGCATCCAAGAATGAAGATACGCCGCATCTTCTGGCGGTGTACGAATATTCCTGAATATATTAATCTTGGACCCTATGCGAAGTTAAGTCAATGCGCCGCATCTACTTACTAGATGCGCCGCATCTTACCCTCAGACAGAAACTATAAATACCCCAAAGACCAGACGAATTAAGAGTTCCGAAGTTCGACAGTTTTAGAAGACCGAAGACCACAGAAACCTAAGGCCGAATTCAAACGATTAGGCAGCACAAGACACACCCGAACGAAGATACAAGAGCTGTAAGAAGGTCCTGCATGTATTTAATTCATTAAGTAGTTTTGTTTTATTGTGTTAGTAAACTTTAATTCATCAGGATTGGTGGCTTGTGTAATGTGAGGAGAAAGATTGCACTCCCTTAAAACTGCTTTCCCATCAATTAAATTTTATATGTTGATGTCTTTGGTTACTACTTATTAGTGCATTGATAACCTCTGTGTTTATTAGTGGCCTGCGCATTTGACTACGGAAGAGAATGTGGCTCCCACGGTTGTTACTAAATTGATCACTTAGGAATGACTTTTAGACATAAGTAATCATTAAGGGATTTCTCGCCGATAAGATTAGGACCAACGAGAAAGGGTTAACTACATACACTTCATATAAAACTATCAATAAAACAAGTGACAATCTACTTAATCATCAGGACATGTCTTCTTATTGTCTCGAGTATTTATCTGTGTACGTGCATGTCTATCGCTGATTCGTGCTCATTAGTTTAGTTTACTATTTAATTGCAACCAAATCGTGCCAGTCTCTCAGGCTGAACCCCCTTGCGTTAGACTAGGTTGTATAGTTAACTTAGAATATTAAAATACCGATTGGAATAACTAGATAATACGTTCCACTCTTAGTGATCGACACTCTACTTACCATTATATTCATACTGACCGGGTACACTGCTCGTTAAGTGTGTGTGTTATTGATAAGTCGGCTAAATATAAATTTAAAACTTGAGTAGGCATTAATACTGCTAAACCGCAACGACACATCGCACGCATCAAGTTTTTGGCGCCGCTGCCGGGGAGTGAATTGTTATTATCTGTTAATTTGATTAGTATTTTAATTAGGTTTTTCTTTTTAATTTTTAATCTAACCGCTAACTGTGTTGTATATTAGGTTAAATTGCATTCATTGTATTATTTGCATATTTTCTGTTTTGTGTGTTATTTGTTTGCTTTTATTTGTGTTTATTTTCGTTTGTGTTTTTATTTGTTTTTATTTTTTCGTATTTTCTGTGTTCTGCTATCGTTGTACTGAGCTTATTCAAACGATACGGCGCATCTGATCTCTCAGATACGGCGTATTGCGTTTAATTTTTATAAAATACAACGCGTTTAATTAATTCGATACGACGCATCTTTTCCCCAAGATACGGCGTATCTGTTTTTAATAAGAATTTTTTTTTAAAGACGATAACGCCATACGACGCATCTGCTTTAGCAGATACGGCGTATCTATTATTTTAATTAAAAACAGTTTTCGAATTATTAAACAGATACGACGCATCGATCTTTGTCGATACGGCGTATCTTCTGAATCAAAAATCTTATATTTTTGAAACGTAACGAAAATACGGCGCATTAACCTTTGTTAATACGACGAATATAATTTGATAAATATAGTTGATTTTTGATATTTACTTTGATCGGTCCGCTACTCTCGTGCACAAGTTGTTTATTTTCAGGATAAATGATGACTCATGCATCACCATGAAAGATTACATTCTGAACCAAACCGAGAGACGCTAGCTGGAGTGATCGAACATAAGACTACGAGAGTGGAGGAAAACTCAATACTGGTAACATTAAACGTCTTAAATTCTTGAAATATAATTCCAGGTAAACTCTTCGATAATTCAACCAGCCCAAAGGAAAGTTCTCTACAATATAATCTCAATTTTATTATCCATGTAATACATCTGATTCTAATTGTAATCTTAATTTTGTATGCTCAAAAACGATATTTGTTCCTAACCTCGGAATAAATCCTTATCCACTAAACAATAAGATTACAATTATTAATAAAACGTTTATGCCTATTGCTCTTATTTTGAATTCATTTATATCATATGGTATGACCGTTTAACCCCAATTTGATGTATAAAGAATTGTGTTGCGGAGGCCAAGGTACGTTCCTTATTTAAATTTCGTTCACTAACATTGCGATGCGGCGGATCTAAATATCCCAAGCGCCGTATCTCTAACCAACTAGGACTCATTGACTAGTCAACGAGATTAAATAGATACGGCGCATCCCATTTTTTTCAATACGGCGCATCGTTTTGCCCTATAAATACGACGGGAATGCGCCGGATCTAAAATTTTTACCACAAAATCCTCACACAGTTAAGAACATACACGCAGTAAAATTATACTCTAATTCCGAGCATTTTTCTAAAATCCACCCTCTAATCCGATCTATTATCCTTCACCTAAACATACAATTAAGGTAATTATTCTATTTCAATTTAATCTTGTTTAATATGAAAATTAGGGTTTATGTGATTAATTCGATTAGGGCTTAAATGATACAGAGATATGATTAGGACTTGTATTAGATGATCTCCCCCGTATTTAACTTGCATAAATCATCGAATTTCTGGCCTAGTTTGATTTGAACGAAAATTTGGGTTTTAAATTCGATTTTGAATTTTAGTGGGAAAATGGATTAGTAGTGGTGTAATGAGCTTTTAGAACTGTTATAATGGGTAAATGATACTGTGATATTAAGTAGGAGTTTACGTCACGGATTCGGATTCTTGAAAAGCATGCCTGATCCCCTTTATTTTATACTGATATACTTTTAGATGCGGCGCATCTAGGTTAATTGATGCGGCGTAACGACCTATCTCCAAATTAATAAAATTCTAGATACGCCGTATTACTTAATCTAGATACGACGCATCTCCATACGCCGTATCTCATTTCTTGCTCCGCATCTCTTACATTTTGTGCAGATACGCCGCACTGATTAAATCAGATGCGCCGTATCTACCTGATTTGCAGACTGTTTACTAACTTTGAAAATTTATTTCAGATGGCATTACCAGAGGCTGCACAAAGACATCAGTGGCTACGTTTCGAGAATATGGGACTGACTCCTGGCACTTTGGATGATTACTTGCGGAGACTAGAATCGATTTACTTTAATAGAATATTTAGGGTCCAGGTTTTGGATTTTGCTGATGTGGGATTGATCGGGGGAGGACATGCTGCTGAGAGTTTACGACGTAGGATGGAGATGGTAGTTACTGGTGATGATGAGGAGGTGGTATTCAGATCTTTTGCTTGGGAGAGATTATTCAGGATTGACGAGCCCTTGGTAAAGGAGCTCATGATGGAGTTTTTCAGTACGGTCTACTACAAAGAGACGGATATTGGGTTGGATATTGCTGACACCCTTGTGTTTAGACTAGGTGGGGTGCCGAGGCAGATGTCTATGTGTTAGACCCGTTTCCCGGAATACAAATAGGCCCCACCCTAGATGAAGATGACCCGAACCTGAGTATGTTTGATCAAGGATATGTGGCTGAGTCTTTTAAGTGGATGTTTGAGGAGGCCTAGATGCGGCGCATCAAGAAAGCTACATGCGGCGTATGGTAAAATGGGAAGTAGGATTGACTTGTTATAGTCCTTGCGCCGTATTGGAGAAGGAGATACGGCGTATATAAGATGCGGCGCATCTAAAATATAGATGCGGCGCATCGACATTAAATAAGCAGAAATGACAGAAATGCCCTCTCAGTTAGTTTATATGTGTTAGGTTCTAGACATTTCCACATTTATCTTCTGTGTTTCTGTGGTGCCGAGATGGAGAGAAGAGAGGGAAGATGATGGAGCAATTGGTGATGAGATGATGAGGGTTTAGTGGTGATAATTCAAGGGTTAAGCCTATAGCTTGTTTCTTGCATAAGGTATGATGTTTATGATGTTTAATTGAAGTTTAATTGATGAATTATGAAACTAGGGTTTGTAAACCCTAGCTTGGGATTAAAGGGTAAATGGTGTTTTAAGATAATTAAGAGGTAATGATGATTATGTGATGAGTTTATAATGGGTTTAAGTTAGTAAATAATGGGATTAACTATCATATAATCAATAGATGATTATATGACGATTAGAGGTTAGTTATGGTTGTATTAACCATGATTATAGCTAATGATTATGTGTTATATGTTATATATGATTATGTGTTTTAGGATGATTATGATGATGATGGCTAGAAGATGTTGTTGGTGGGATTGTGTTAGTAGCTTAGCTTGGATTGAAGGTAAGTAACTCTCTTCAAAACATGTGTTATGTATGTATTATCATATATGTGTTATGATTGTGTAAAAATAGGAGATTTGGATTGGAATGGTTATGAGTTGGAAGTTAGGTGGCTAGAGACTTTGATTGAGAGTAAGATAGCATGATGGACTTGGACTAGCTAAGGTATGTGGTTGTTATAGTTGTGATGAATGGATGCATTTGTATTATGAAGTTGTGAGTAACGTAGGAGGTATGAAGTAGTTTAGTGGCTTTTATGTGATTATGATGCTTATGTGAAAGTATATGTATGATATATGTTTGATGATGGGTTACTTACTAAGCGTAAGCTTACCCCTTTAGTTGTTAACGTTTTGTAGGTCCATGTGCGGCGGAACGAAAGACTGTATGGTAGCTTAAGGATTTGGAAGCGGTTGGAAGATAGTGAGCATTAGGAGCTAGGTAGAACGCCGAGCTCGAGTCAAGGTTGTGCCCCGAGAGTCTCCTTTATGAGTCGTTTATTGTGTGTCAAAGTCGGGCAATGATTTGGGAGTCTAACGAGTTGTCCAATGTGTTTTAAGTGTTTTTATTGAATGTTTAAAGGAGCGTTTGGATTAGTGCCTATTTGTACCCATTTTGGAGTCAAACGGGTCAATTGCCGTGTATTATGGTTTGTTATAGTTTCGAATGTAAAATGAGTGTTTTTGGCATAAGTTATAGTGTTGTATTGTGGTCAAAATGGTTCGTGGGTAAAAGTTGTGTTTATGCAGGTTTTCTGCTGATGTTCTGTCTTAGTTGGTCGATGCGGCGTATCTAAGATATCAGATGCGACGTATCAGAGGTTAAGGTGATGCGGCGTATCTAAGATATCAGATGCGGCGTATCTGAAGTTTACGGTGATGCGGCGTATCACTTCAGGTTGATACGGCGCATGGTCTATCGGCTTAGATACGGCGTATCCCTAAAAAGGATACGGCGTATCCTTGGTCTGAAGGGTCGTTTGGTTGTGTCATACAATTGATTATGAAATGTTTTGAAAAGTGTTCGAGTATATGTTCTTGCAAGTATTGTAAAGGGTTAAAAGTGATAGATTTTGGGTATGTAAAGGAAGAATTTGTATGAGTCCGGTAAAGTCAAGCGTTTCCGCGTCAAAAGTTCTAAATTTTAGTCAAAGCGGGCACGGGGTGTAACAACTTGGTATCAGAGCTTCGGTTTAAGTGAATTAGGTTTCCACATAGGGTTGCCTAGTCTTAAACCACTCGTAGAAGCTTGGACATAAGTGTTAGATTTCGCGGAAATAAATTGCTAAGTGTTAGACGAATTATGTTTTGTGTTAGTTGAGCCTTTGATGATTAGTGATGTATGCTTGTGTTTGTGTGGTTGTGTTTTGAGATACAAGTCCATGGGGATTTGAAATGTTTATATGATTAGATAGCCGTGCACCTTGGTTGGTGTCGGGGATTGTACTGCGAGATGTGAATGTAAGATAGAACCATAGTGATGGATTGCTAGTAGCAATGTTAAGTGGTATTAGAGATGGGTTGGTAAGTGAACTAAGAATTATGGTGCCTTAGCTATAAGATGGGCTACTGCTTGCGATTAGTTAAAAGGTCGATGCTTAGACATTGCTTGGTTATGCAATGTGATATATGAGCCATAGACTTTATGTTTTGATTTTATGTTATGCATGTTTTAACACTTGCCGGATAAGTGTTAAGGGTTATGATATGATTGCTTATATGATGTTAAGTGTTGTCGTTTATGCGATATTAAGTCTATGGTAAGTCATTATAGGACTAAGTTTTATGTGGCGTGCTTGAGAGCATGATGGCTTAGAAGTAGTTAAGATGCATTAGGATGCATATTATGTGTTGACCTAGTTGTGGTCGATAAAAATTTAAAAAAAAAAACACATAGTATGTGTAAACTATAATGGACAAATATTATATAGAACTTGTCTAAAATTAAGATGACACGTGGCGAATTGTTGACGAACATAAGAATGAGTTTATAGTTGGGTTGTAGATGTGTAAGTAAGTGGATCAACGTAAGGGTAAACAACACAAGATTGTGTATGATAAAAGAATAGCCATAGCCAGACAAGAAGAGAGATGCTAACTGGTATTAGGGATGGAATCAATAAGTAACTTAAAGTGTTAACGCATAAATAATAAATTGTGATGACGAGAAGTGTACTCAATCATAATGTGTAATGATAAGATGAAATTGCCACGCTAATTGTTGGGGGTTGTTGTCATAAAGAAAAACAAATAAGATTTAGTAACAACACTTTAAATATGGACCGTGATGATATTGGGTGTACTAACGTATAGTGTGAAGAGATAAGACGAAACTAACGAGTTAATATAAAGATGCTTGATAACTTGAGGGTTAAAGAAGGAGGATAGAAAGAGATGGCATGAATTGTGACCCACATAGGGTCTCATTAAATTTAGTGATTAAGGACTAAAGTTAAATGGGTATAGAGACGGGGTAACAGTAAGGTAAAGTACTTAAGAGTTAAGCGTGAAGGTGAAGTTGCGATTGAATAGGGATATATATATAATGGACGGAAATTAAATGAAAAAGTTTAAATGTCAGAAATTAAATGCGATAAGCTACTAATGTACATGGTATACTTAACATGATGTAAAATTTGTAGGATTGAAATAAGGTGTGTGGGTAAGATAATGACAAGATAAAAAGAATACGTTTAAACACTAATGATCAAATAGAACGAGTCAAGTGTGCAAGCAATAACATAATACATTTTGCGATAACATAATGAACTTACGTAAATAGAATGCGTGAAAAGAAAAAGGGAACGCTAATGAAGGTGTTAACGTTATTAATCTATAAAGGGCATATGTGTAAATGGCAAGAAAGAATAATGTCGCTTAAATACATAAATAAATTAAGAAAGGAGATGAGGTATGAGAATGAGAATGGAACGAGCTAAGAATGTAAGAAAGGATGAAATAGAGCGAAATTTCTTAAGTACTAATAGCCATAATGAGAAGGGCGTGTATGAGGTTAAGGTATTGCCATGAAATAATTATGTTACGGCTAAGGCGATTAGCTGTAATCATTAATAAATAATGGGCGTGTTATAATTGACGATCTATATAAGGTCTACATGTAAAGGAAGCGAGTGAGACTAAAAGAGGAGAGATAAGATATGGAAATAAAAATGTGATGGATTAACAACGTAAGAAAGAATGAGTGGAGTATGTGTGAGAATAAAGACATTGTCTTGAAATTATCATATTACGGCGCTGTAATCACCATAATGAATGCATGAGTTTCGGTTGGTAAAATGCGAGAGGCCTAGATGTAAATGAGTCGAGTGGACTAAACTGTAAAGTAAGAATGTGAAAATGATTAATGAAGGCTAAAAATGCAAGAGGTAAAGTAAAGGTGTGGAAATAACTAAAGCGGATTAAAAATGTAAGGAGTGTGTATGAGATAAAGGCGTTATTCTAAAATTATCATAATACTGCTAAGGCGATTAGCGGTAATTACTATAATAAACGAATGTAATAATGTGTGTGCGGTGCTTATGGCTTGGATCCGATGTTAAAATGTGAAAGTGGTAAAGTGATGAATGTAATGATCTTTCGGGATGAATGTTAAATGTGGTATCCCTCGGGATGACCAAGTAAATGAATGTTAAGGAATCCTTCGGGATGAAAATGCATTGCCTTCACCGGCAAAGATTGCCTACATCCTTGGCATGTGTGAAAGTCCTTTCGGGGAAAATGTTAAAGTAAAACGGATCCAAGCTAGAAAATGGAAGAATTTAAATATCAAATGAAATATAAAATGAAGATGAAATAATAAAAGTTGGATTGGGAATTAGGAGTAATTGTGTTATGTCGGGAGTACATAACCACTAGTTTATATTTCTTGATTTACATCGATTGGGACGCCTCTCCATGTAAATGAGGAATTATAAACGAGTGGGCTATGTGTTGCCGACACGGCACGAGTAGGGTTAGAGAAGTAGAAAGCGAGAGTTTAGAATTCGTAGAAATTGTAAGGATTAAGATAGGAGGGTTAGAATTAGACCATGGCTTTTAGATGAGACTTAGAAGGACCTTGATGGGATGGAGAAATTGTAATGGTGGCATAATGTGCCTTGAGGTGTGGTACAAAATATGACGAATAAAAGTAATGGAACGTGAACGTATTAGCCGGGTGTGATCATGTAAAGTCAACTAGTACGAGTTTCTTAAGTATTGAGTAGTCAAGAATGAGGGTAGAGAATAAAGTGAGTGGAATAATGATGTGCGGCAATAGGGCGGACTAGGATGATAATTGGCGAAAATAAGTAAGTCCTGTATTATGTAAAATCTAAGCGAGAGTTGTGTGGTATAAAAGTAAGCAGGGGTAATGTGGATTAGGGCATGTGATAATGTTAAAGTATGGCGCTTCAAAGCTAATTCCTATAATATATCTGTAAGCATTAGAGGGCAATCAAATGACATGAATGAATGAGCAGGCTTATGTGTAGCCGACATGACGTGAGCATGGAAAATGAATGGAGAAAATGAAAAGTAAAACGTGTTAGACGTTATAAGAAAAGAAACATATGAATAAAACTTATGACAACATTAAGGTCTTATGCGGAGCCTTAAGATAGACGCTTGGAATGAGTTGTGTGTTGAATAGATAAGAAATTGGGTAAATTTTCTTAGGATTTGATAAGATAGATTGCTTAGGTGATATGTAAGAAAGAATTTTGTAAGGTGCCGTTGGTATAGTACCTTGTATATTTTGAGTCAAGTTGCCGGTTTTGGTTTGATATATGTTGATAATATGTGGAATGAGAGATTGGTCGGATTATGATGTTATATTATGTCTAGTGCATTGATGATGGCGTGTTATAGTAATGAAGTTAGACTTATCTAAGTAGTCATTATGGGAAATCTTAGAAAGTTGTGATGATAAGTGTTGATTATAGTAGATTACGCGTTGAGATTATGGTATAGAAATCTAGAGTTGCAAGATCATAGAGATCGTTGCACTAAATGAACCAAGAGTTAAGGGGGCTAAGAATAAGAGGTGTTATGAGACTAAGTGTGGTTAGAAATAGGACGACAGATTTCGGGGACGAAATCTAAATAAGGGGGGTAGAATTGTTAGACCCGTTTCCCGGAATACAAATAGGCCCCACCCTAGATGAAGATGACCCGAACCTGAGTATGTTTGATCAAGGATATGTGGCTGAGTCTTTTAAGTGGATGTTTGAGGAGGCCTAGATGCGGCGCATCAAGAAAGCTACATGCGGCGTATGGTAAAATGGGAAGTAGGATTGACTTGTTATAGTCCTTGCGCCGTATTGGAGAAGGAGATACGGCGTATATAAGATGCGGCGCATCTAAAATATAGATGCGGCGCATCGACATTAAATAAGCAGAAATGACAGAAATGCCCTCTCAGTTAGTTTATATGTGTTAGGTTCTAGACATTTCCACATTTATCTTCTGTGTTTCTGTGGTGCCGAGATGGAGAGAAGAGAGGGAAGATGATGGAGCAATTGGTGATGAGATGATGAGGGTTTAGTGGTGATAATTCAAGGGTTAAGCCTATAGCTTGTTTCTTGCATAAGGTATGATGTTTATGATGTTTAATTGAAGTTTAATTGATGAATTATGAAACTAGGGTTTGTAAACCCTAGCTTGGGATTAAAGGGTAAATGGTGTTTTAAGATAATTAAGAGGTAATGATGATTATGTGATGAGTTTATAATGGGTTTAAGTTAGTAAATAATGGGATTAACTATCATATAATCAATAGATGATTATATGACGATTAGAGGTTAGTTATGGTTGTATTAACCATGATTATAGCTAATGATTATGTGTTATATGTTATATATGATTATGTGTTTTAGGATGATTATGATGATGATGGCTAGAAGATGTTGTTGGTGGGATTGTGTTAGTAGCTTAGCTTGGATTGAAGGTAAGTAACTCTCTTCAAAACATGTGTTATGTATGTATTATCATATATGTGTTATGATTGTGTAAAAATAGGAGATTTGGATTGGAATGGTTATGAGTTGGAAGTTAGGTGGCTAGAGACTTTGATTGAGAGTAAGATAGCATGATGGACTTGGACTAGCTAAGGTATGTGGTTGTTATAGTTGTGATGAATGGATGCATTTGTATTATGAAGTTGTGAGTAACGTAGGAGGTATGAAGTAGTTTAGTGGCTTTTATGTGATTATGATGCTTATGTGAAAGTATATGTATGATATATGTTTGATGATGGGTTACTTACTAAGCGTAAGCTTACCCCTTTAGTTGTTAACGTTTTGTAGGTCCATGTGCGGCGGAACGAAAGACTGTATGGTAGCTTAAGGATTTGGAAGCGGTTGGAAGATAGTGAGCATTAGGAGCTAGGTAGAACGCCGAGCTCGAGTCAAGGTTGTGCCCCCGAGAGTCTCCTTTATGAGTCGTTTATTGTGTGTCAAAGTCGGGCAATGATTTGGGAGTCTAACGAGTTGTCCAATGTGTTTTAAGTGTTTTTATTGAATGTTTAAAGGAGCGTTTGGATTAGTGCCTATTTGTACCCATTTTGGAGTCAAACGGGTCAATTGCCGTGTATTATGGTTTGTTATAGTTTCGAATGTAAAATGAGTGTTTTTGGCATAAGTTATAGTGTTGTATTGTGGTCAAAATGGTTCGTGGGTAAAAGTTGTGTTTATGCAGGTTTTCTGCTGATGTTCTGTCTTAGTTGGTCGATACGGCGTATCTAAGATATCAGATGCGACGTATCAGAGGTTAAGGTGATGCGGCGTATCTAAGATATCAGGTGCGGCGTATCTGAAGTTTACGGTGATGCGGCGTATCACTTCAGGTTGATACGGCGCATGGTCTATCGGCTTAGATACGGCGTATCCCTAAAAAGGATACGGCGTATCCTTGGTCTGAAGGGTCGTTTGGTTGTGTCATACAATTGATTATGAAATGTTTTGAAAAGTGTTCGAGTATATGTTCTTGCAAGTATTGTAAAGGGTTAAAAGTGATAGATTTTGGGTATGTAAAGGAAGAATTTGTATGAGTCCGGTAAAGTCAAGCGTTTCCGCGTCAAAAGTTCTAAATTTTAGTCAAAGCGGGCACGGGGTGTAACACTATGAGACAGTTCATTTTGGCTATGGGTTTGTACACGGTTGAGGAGCTTGAGTCTGATGGGTTTGCCAGATATTGGGATGATAGTTTGAGAGCGGTCCCTGACAGAGCATTATTCAGTGATTACTGGGACAGGATTTCTTCGGTGGGTGACATCGTTACTTCTACCCCATCTTACACTTTGATCAGGGAGCCCATGAGGAGGCTGTGCCACCGTCTGATAGCACTTACCATTGCTAGGATAGGTCAGTCACCTGAGAAGGTGACCACTCTGGACCTCTTCCTCTTGAGGAGCATGGATGAGGGGTTGTCAGTGAACATCCCCCACTTTTTGGCACATTACCTCCACCGGTCAGCTGCAGGGAGAGATAGGAGGAGTCATATGACTGGCGGGCATTTTGTTTCTCGGCTGGCCCGCCATTTTGGAGTGATTGGAGAGGAGATTCCAGCAGGGCTGGAGGTTGTGGTGACCCATCTCCCGGTTATTGACAGGGATTATTTGGATAGACTTGGGATCTGTCAGTTGGCTATGGGAGATTACGTTTGGGTAGCATTGGGGCCCGCTAGAGCTGCAGGGCCAGAGGCGGAGCAGGGAGGTCCTCAGGGAGCTCCGGCTGCTGCTCCAGCCCATCAGGAGGAGTCACAGGCACCAGTACCCCCACCAGTACCTGTACGCACGGTGAGTCAGAGAGTTGAGGCAGTCGAGGGAGAGCTGAGAGCCTTGAGAGGCGTTGTAGATGGTATGAGGAGGGACTCAGAGTGGATGGTTACGAGTGTGAGCCGACTTTTGGAGCAGCAGGGTATTACCCACACTCGTCCGGATGGTACTCATGTTGCAGGAGTGACACTTGCATACACTCGCAGAGTCCGGGCTAGGACTGATGATGCCAGCACTTCGGGGACCCACCCACACGACCACACTGACCCTTGATCTCTTGATTCTACGTATTTATTGACATTGTTCCATGTGTATTATTATTATTCTTTTTGGATTGTATTAATCGATATTATCATTTATGCATTTGATGTTTCAGTTTATATTTCTTAACATGCTTGACAAAGACTGGCATTAAGTTCAGCATGATAATACGAGAGGACGTGAGAGAAAACCATGGAACGAGCCATTTTACAACAGACTGTTAACAGTCTGTCTGGTGAACACATGCGCCGCATCTGGTACAACAGATGCGCCGCATCCTATCCTTTATTTTGTTTTTATTCCGTATTTATTCCAGGCTCGATACGGCGTATCTTCTTCAATAAGATACGGCGCATCGACTGACCTGATGATTTTCATTTTTATTTTTATGTTTTATTTTTCCTAACTACTAATGTATTATGCAAGTTTGAACTTTCTTAACTTAGGTGTGTTTAAAGTCTTGGTGGTATTATAGATTCCTGCATTTCCTGTGGATACATCAATTATGAAGCTTAAACGTTCTCATCCACAAGAAAGATGATTTTTGCTCTTATACAAATGGAGGATCATACCGAGCAAATCTCAGGGGAGTTTTTCTGTTCTAATTCTTTTATTTTCCAGTTTTTAACCTTTTATACAAACAACGAGGACGTTGTTTAACTTAAGTGGGGGGATTGGAGAATTAAAAAAAATTTAAAATGTGCTTAATATATCAAAATTAAAAAATTTTTAGCATGTTTTTGTTTAAAGTCTAAGTTGCATAGCTGCACACATGACGTTATTTTCAAAAATTGTGATTTTTCAAAATTCACAAATCTATGAGTGTGCCGGTGACTTGTAAACTTTAGAACTTGGCTTGTATACTATTCGAGACCACCATAATAAGTATTATTTATATAATTGGAATGACTTGTCTAAATTGGTAAATTTCTAGGATTACACCCAAATAGCCTATTATATGTTATGTGTTATTAGCTAACTACACTGGTTAGTTAACCCCCGTATAAACCCTTTTGTTACTCTCACTTTTAGAGTAAGATACCCCTAGAAAAACACTCAGAGCCATTCCTTTCGTTTCTTACACCAATGTTTAAAATGTTTCGTTACACCCTTACACCTTAGCCTACCCTGTAGATTAAAATCCGTGGTTGGTTAATTGCTTTAGGCAAAGTGTGTTTCCTTACATTACCTGTGTTCGCGTGCGTAATTCATTATCTATGGTTAGGTCGGGAAACTGCACAATGCAATTGGAGTGAAAGTAAATATTGTATATCTTTGAGTTTATTTTTCGTGTGTTTACTACTTTCACTATTACCGTTATTTCTGAAGTCATGAAAAGTATGGAAAAATTATCCAGAATTATCATTATAGTGATGTAGTGAAATTTTACACATCTTTGTTTATGGTTAAAAAATAATAATAATAAAAAAAAAATTAAAAAAAAAAAAATAGAAAAGAAAAAGAAGAAAAAGGAAGAGTTGGATTTTTGTTTTAACCAACTGATGTAAAGTTTTGTATTAAGTGGTCGATATCACCACTAGTTGTTGTATATTATATCTATGGATTGAATGGGAGTTGGCAGTTATGGGAACACCAACTAAGGTTTATTCTTTGATTGAGATCTTGTTGAGTATAATTCGTGTCTACCTAAAGTGTGTGTTTCAAGTGTTAAAGCGTAAGTTATTCAGTGATATGAGTCTTATTCATGGGATGGTTGGGATAGTGATTAACCACACTTAGGATTTTAATTTATTTGTTTTGTTTATTTTTCATTTTTACACCAATTTATATCCCAAATATTATCCATACCCTATATTATTCGTTATCAAAACCTTTGATTTATTGAGATTAGGGATTTGAGCAATCTTAAGTATCGTAGTCGTGGATTCAGCTATGTATTTATGATTTTGTCGCCCTTTTTGATATAATATTATTGGTGAAGATTACTTGATCCTATCTTTAGCCTGTTCGAGTTAAGGATTTGAGCAATTGCAAGTATCGTGTTCGTGGATTCGATCATGTATTTGTGATTTTGTCGCCTTTTCTGGAATTTGAGATCGATAGAGATTAAGGAGAATGATTAACCCTTAAACCTCAAAACCCTTTTTACCGCTTTAGACTTGTTATTCCTTGGCTTTAGTGGGGGAGATGTGTATACTTGCCAAGCTTATGATAGAATATTCGTCACGACTGGACAGTTAAACGATTAGATTTGCTTTTATCATGTTATTTTATTTTACTTCTAATTCGTTAAGTGTTTGGTTGTGTGATTATGACAAAAACGAATACATGCTTAAATATAAAAATAAATCCTAATATCTTTTAGGATACATTTTCATAAGATTAATTCTAAGGTTTACTTGGGGACAAGTAAAGTTCAAGTGGGGGGTTATTTGATGAACTCAAATAAGTACATTTTATTACTATCATTTATCCTATTAATTTGACTTGTTTTATTATATTATGTATGAGAATTGATACTTAATCGTTTACTTTTGTAATTCTCAGTTAAAAACAAGCATTTGGTGAAACTTGGCAATTTTGGACTAATTATGGAGCAAAACAAGCAAGAAGTTAAGAGTCTACTGAAATGTACAAGATCAAGACATTCTGCTCCAGATGCGCCGCATTATACTTCTTACATACGGCGCATCGCTATCAAGATTTCACAAGATATTATCCAAGACGGCAAAGGACATGCGCCGCATCCAAGAATGAAGATACGCCGCATCTTCTGGCGGTGTACGAATATTCCTGAATATATTAATCTTGGACCCCACGCGAAGTTAAGTCAATGCGCCGCATCTACTTACTAGATGCGCCGCATCTTACCCTCAGACAGAAACTATAAATACCCCAAAGACCAGACGAATTAAGAGTTCCGAAGTTCGACAGTTTTAGAAGACCGAAGACCACAGAAACCTAAGGCCGAATTCAGACGATTAGGCAGCACAAGACACACCCGAACGAAGATACAAGAGCTGTAAGAAGGTCCTGCATGTATTTAATTCATTAAGTAGTTTGTTTTATTGTGTTAGTAAACTTTAATTCATCAGGATTGGTGGCTTGTGTAATGTGAGGAGAAAGATTGCACTCCCTTAAAACTGCTTTCCCATCAATTAAAGTTTATATGTTGATGTCTTTGGTTACTACTTATTAGTGCATTGATAACCTCTGTGTTTATTAGTGGCCTGCGCATTTGACTACGGAAGAGAATGTGGCTCCCACGGTTGTTACTAAATTGATCACTTAGGAATAACTTTTAGACATAAGTAATCATTAAGGGATTTCTCGCCGATAAGATTAGGACCAACGAGAAAGGGTTAACTACATACACTTCATATAAAACTATCAATAAAACAAGTGACAATCTACTTAATCATCAGGACAGGTCTTCTTATTGTCTCGAGTATTTATCTGTGTACGTGCATGTCTATCGCTGATTCGTGCTCATTAGTTTAGTTTACTATTTAATTGCAACCAAATCGTGCCAGTCTCTCAGGCTAAACCCCCTTGCGTTAGACTAGGTTGTATAGTTAACTTAGAATATTAAAATACTGATTGGAATAACTAGATAATACGTTCCACTATTAGTGATCGACACTCTACTTACCATTATATTCATACTGACCGGGTACACTGCTCGTTAAGTGTGTGTGTTATTGATAAGTCGGCTAAATCTAAATTTAAAACTTGAGTAGGCATTAATACTGCTAAACCGCAACAACACATCGCACGCATCAGCAATCATCATGGGAATACGGGGATGGTTCAGAACTCATTAAGTTCATCGGGTGACAGTATTTCATATGAAGAAACATGGATATAAAAGAAAATAGTTACTTTTAAATATCATGTAATATAGTATAGAATTTTTTTTATGATGAAAGTAATGAAATGGATATATATATATATATATATATATATATATATATATATATATATATATATATATATATATATATATATATATATATATATATATATATATATTCAAAAAGTTTATCGTAGAATAAAATTTGCCTATTCTTGAAGAATATGTAAGCATCAACACGTGTGTTGAATGGGATAATGAAGGTGTGGCCTGTTATAAACAATACACAGTATATCATTATCACAATCAACACGTTTCAGTTATTAGAACCGTTCTATCAAACGATGTATATGACTTGTATAAAGAACGGAAGTAAGATACATTGTTAGATAGATCTGCCGTAATAACTGAGACTTTCAAAGCGAAATTCAATGTAGGCAGGTATGTATGGTGATGTTACTTTGTAGATGGCTGTTTTAGGCTGTAAAAAAGAATGGAACAGAAAACGGCGTCGTATCATGCTGCCGTTTTCCCGCCATTTTTTTGGCCTACCTCATTAGCCCAGCTGCCATTTTTTTGGCCCAATTTTATTCCAATGATAAACCCATAACCTAGACCATTCCACAAACCCTACGCACACTATTTTCTGCTGCTGATGATGGTGATCGAATCAATCTAACCGAATCCACATCCAGTGGTGATGATCGACGATGATGGTCGAAGGATGGAGATGAAAGAGATGAATATGGCAAAGAAGAGTATCATCAATGTTTGAGGTTGGTTATACGTTTTAGGTTTTTGATTTTGATATAGAATTTACTTTTAATTTAGGCTTCTTTGTGAAATTAGGGGTTATGTTCTTAAATAAGCGATATGTTGGTATTTAGGAATGGTCACTTTTGGTGATGATTAGGGTTTTGATAATTTGGGTTTTGATAATTAGGGTTTGATAGTTGATTGATTTTTGGTAATTGGGGGTTTTTTCAGGGATTGGTGGATTGGTGGCTGCTACGCAGTTGGCGGTTAAGGGTGCGAAAGTGTTGGTGCTTGAGAAGTATGTGATTCCGGGTGGGAGTTCGGGGTTTTATGAGAGAGATGGGTATACTTTTGATGTTGGTTCATCTGTTATGTTCGGGTTCAGCGATAAGGTAGTTATTGATTTTGTGTTGTGTTTGATTCAATGTTGTTGTGTAATGTACTAATGAATTGTGATAGTTAATTTTAACCCAAAACTCTTTAGCATGTATCAAACCTTTCGCCTGCTTAGTCTATTAAATGACCTGATTAAATACACCGGCGTATTGTGTGTAATAAATGACCGGTGCCACTTTGGCGTCGCCTGCTTAATCTGTTCATTTAGTACACATAATAGGAAGATTAGAAAGTTTGTGTATTAAACAGGAAAAAAAAATGTTGGATACGCGCTAAATGTGCTCCGTTAGATACATTTATAACATATTATCCCTAAAGAATTTGTTATGTGTAAAGATTATATGAGTAAATCAAGGGCTACAAGGAAGGAGTCCGCGAAATACTGCCTCAACCTCAGCCACTCTAGGTTATCACGGTCTTCAGCTTATTAATTTAGCTAATGTTTTTTAAGACTTGGTTTCAACATTATTACTTGGATTTCAAACATTCACATGGCACAAAAGTTAATCTTTTTCTTTTTTCGTTATGCAGCAGGTGCAACTCAGTCACGCGGTCCGGAAACCTTTACAAGTAGGGCGAGACAACGAAGACGTGCGCGAAATACTGATTCCACGTCAGCCCGTCCAGGTTGGTTGTCCATGCCTGTCCTGCATTTATGATGGAAGCTCAATGCTTTTTAACAGCCATGTTTTGGACCACACTTATACGCAGCACGTTACCTCTGTTTGTGTTACATCATCCATGGGTGAGACAGGTTTGCAGACTAACAATGATGCCCCAAACGTTAGACCAGTAACATGTACGTTTATTTTGGACTTCATGATTCACTTTTTCCAATGATGTTGCTTCTAAATTACACCACCCATGTAAGTAACTTCTTCCCACAACTGATGCTATAGGACCTCCAAGTGAGTATGTCAGGTTTGGAACATACGAATGTCGAGCCCTTTAGTTATAAATTTTTGTTGTTACCCTTTTATTTAATCTGTGACAATTTCGTTTGCTATAATCCTAGGATGTTTGGGACGACACTTTAGTGCAGTATGTATGTGAACGTCCTCAGTGAAGCCCCCTTATAATGCACCACCTTGATACAATAATCGTGCACCCTTAGGTTTTATATTTTTAGTATCGGCGGTTTCTTTTCCGTGCACTAAATTACGTATCTGTTTGGCATGTTACATAGTTACTGGCATTTGAACTAGCCTGCTAGACCACGTGTTAACACCCTAAATTATAATATTATTATTGCAGAAAAACGCGCTATTTATCTTTATAACAGAATACCATATGGCCTGTGCCTATTTAAGTTGATTGGCGGTTTTTTTATCCTGTTGACTGTACTGGCTTATCTCCAAATTTACGATCAATGTGCCATTAAACAATAGGCATAACTATTGTCCCATATTTTATCTACTCACACTTTTTGTGCAGCCAGTCTCAAACCTCTTGGGCCACAAAAAGTATCTTGCGGGGTTCAAGTCTGCCAATGATAAGAAAAAAAGCAGCTGACCAGTCACTCAAGGCTTATCAAGTAAGTAACCATTATAGGGAGATTATTAGTTTACTTCTCTGTTCCCGTTGTGTCGTATCTGATTTCATACTGTTGATTCGTGGATTAAAGATTCGTGTGTTTAAAAATTATAGAGTTTAGTATCTTATATCTTTTGCCTTTTTAGTGTTGCTTTAATGAACTATGCTAATTTTTCAGGAACGTAAAAGGCAGGATTCATATTTTGCCGGCAAAGAGGTCATGAGATCAGTAACCAAATAAAAATACATGTCAGTTATGAGGTTTTATGTACAGGAAAATACCGTTTTTTTTTTTTACATATTCTATACTCAGATTATTTTAGTTTTCCATTTGGAATCATGTGGTGTGTGAAACTTTTTGCAGGCTATCAACAACAACAGCTTGCAGACAGAACGCGGTGACGGAATTGAGAAACTACTAACAAAGGATAATCAGGTATGCTTTGCTTCTACCAGACGGTGTGTCACGAGGCGTGTTATCGAAAAAGGTTGTAGACCATCGAATTCGGATAGTGCAAGCAAGCTGCAGGATGCTGCTTTACATCTACGATAACATCAGTTTTAGGATTCTTCGGTAACCTTTATTCCAAAAGCTAATTCTGTTTTTTTCGGCAAATATCTGCTATCTACATCTACATATTTGGTTTCTGAATTTGCTTTTGTAGATAATCTTACGTACGCGTGTTCTGTGTTTCAATTAGTTGGGGAATAACAGACGGTTTGAAAACGAAATAAAAACAGATGGACCTTAATTTCACTGCGTACAACGAATTGTCTGACCGTGTAGACAACAACGACGCAATACTCACAGGTACATGTAACCAACATTAGTAATGCATGTATGGGATTCGTTTTAACTATACATCTGCTATTTACAGATTACATCGGGTGTGTCCTACATGTTGGAGATGTTCATGACGCTGGAAACGCAACCCAAAAGAAGGTGGTGTGGCTGGATATCATGCTACGGAACCTAGAGTAAGTCATGCTAACCTGTAACTGTTCCATTTGCCTTATAGGAACAGCCAAATAATTTTTTTTAACTACAGAGGCGACAAAATCAGATTCACTCTGGAATGAAAAAGCAAGGACCTTCGACATTGACACCAGCTGCAGCTGATGCACCAGCCAACATCACAGATACACAGACGCAAAAACAGGTTTTCCTGTTAACAGGCCCGAAAACTGAAACAGAAGATGTACCAGGAATGGTTGCACCAGCAGAAGAACCACCAACCACACCTCCAACACAGGAAATTCTACAAGAGTCTGCAGTTACTACCCGAGAGCATAATGAAGGCGCACGTGAACCCATCACCAAAACTGAAGGAACAAGGACATCTGTTCGCAGACAATTGCTAAAAGACAATACACAAGAGCAACCAACGACGGGTGCAAAAAGGACGAAGCAAGAATAACAGCATCAAAACAACTCCCCCCGTAACACGCTAGCTGTAACTGTAACAACTTTGCTACGACCTGCTTTTGTGTACAGCTTAATACAATAGGAAAAACAAAACAAACGATAACCTGTGTGTAAAACTAAAAATCTATGTGGCCTTACTACGCCACTCAGTTCTCTGGTAATGTATTAGGATTTTGCTACTTGCCAACGTGGTGACATGGCAATATTGCCTGTACCCAATGTATGTATTTTGTTTGCAGATTGTCCTATGTGACTCTCTTTTGTCAATTTATTTGAGCTGCTATTTAGATTGGCATATTCTAATGCATCAACAAGTTTCTTTGCACCCTACACAAAACCAGTTATACTCTCTACCAACTTTCTGTATCAAAAATGTTGCGTGCCCAGTTGAAAAGTGTAGTTGATAACCAACACCGCCGCCCTCAACCAGAAGGCGGCATCAGCGTAACACGCGTTACAGATGGATAACCAACACCGCTGCCCTCTAGGTTTGACAGAATAAACAGCCGTGCAACCACTGAAAAAAAATTTGACGGAATAAACAGGCACGCCTGCAACGCGGCGACCATCGCCAGTCTTGTATAACACAAAACAATATATACACTCATTGACATTTATTAGAACAAGTAGTGCGTCGAACCGCCGCGTTGCGGCGGGGCGACTATGTTTAGCTTGGTGTGTGTGTCATGTATTGTTGCTATTGTGGTATTCATTTTTTTAGCAATCAGTAATGCCAATTAGAAGGATGGTGACAAAAACTTTTTTTAAACATAGCAGCTAAGATAATGAACGTGCAATCAAGTTTTTTTGATGAGTGGCTAATATTTGTGGAGGTATCTACAAAGTTACATTTAATGTACAAAGTTAATCATTGAACTGTTACATCTTGAGATTTGTTGCCTTGAGGTAATATCTGATAGCTGGTTAAATACAGGTTGCTTTGGTCAAGACTCTATTTTTTTATTCCGTTCGTGCAGCGTATGAATTTCCTGAGCATTAAAACATATCACATATTATGAAAAGTAATTGCATGTCAAGGATTGATAGTGAAGAAAAATTATGAAAATTAATATGTCCTGCACCAGATGTATATATCAGAAGCTGAGAAATGACATCAGTAACTATGGTAAGGGTTAAGTACCTCAACTGCAGTGTTACAATACTTTTAAGCTGCAATTGCAGTTCAACACTCTGCGAACTGGTCGTTATCAGCACAATATAAGCCTTGTCCAGCTATGGCTGTTGCAATTAAACGTTCACATACTGGTTATTGTTGCTTCTGTGGTGAAGTTATGCACTTTAAATTTAGGATAGTGATCTGAGTAATACTTATCTTTTGTTCGTAGGCAATAAAATATACTGAGAATGTGAGCGTGAATACTCTGACAGCACAAAAATACTAACAAAATATCAATGATGGATGCAGACACCATGCAAAATTGGTAGCAGTTGTGTTCGGTGTCGGTACATCCATCACTGATATTCTGTCTATTTTTTATATTTAACTTCTTTTCATCAGCCTGTGACTTGAATCGAACTAAAAAAGGAACATAGGATCTTAGAATAATCATCTATGCTGAAACTCAGTAGTAGAAACTGCTTTTATATCGTGGCTGCAACCAAAAGCGTGGTTGACCTGCCAACAAATGCACAGTTTTTACGATAGAAGCATATAATCACTAAATATACATTGTATTATGAAATCCTACAAATGCAACATACCTCGGATCAGCAGCCGTAGTTGAGCGAGGGGCTATATGTTCTGATCTCAGTAAGGCTCAGATATGTACATATGTAATCAGCATTAAATGCACGTTGTGGCTGCAACTGAAAGTGTGGTTGCCCTGCCAACGAACGCGCAGCTGGGAAAATGGAGATGTACAAAGTTATCATCATCGCCTAAAGAATGTGGCTGCAAACCATTCAGAAAAAGAGCTTTTAGAAAGTCAAAAAAACCAATAAGTTATAATTATCTTATATATAATGTAGCGACAATATTTTGCTACAGTTGACATAACAGTGTTGGGCTAACTTTTGGGTTGTGGGCTCCCGCTTTTTCCCTTTCGTTTGTTTACTCGCTTCTTATGTAGCTGTTTTTTGTTAGCATTAAATGCACGTCATGGCTGCAACCCAAAGTGTGGTTGACCTGGCAACGAATGCGTAGTTTTGACAATAGAAGCATATAATCACTAAACATACATTGTATCAGTAGGCGTAGTTGAGCAAGTGACTATATGTTCTGATGTTAGTAAGGTTCAGACATGCTTTGGGTTGCAGCCACAACGCGCAGGTGGAAAAATGGAGATGTACAAAGTTATCATCATCGGCTAAACAACGTGGCTGCAAACCATTCAAAAAAGGGGTTTTAGAAAGTCACAAAAAACAATAAGTTGCATTAAGAAAAAGTTGGTGTTTGAAGCAAGAGATAGGAGGAAACGCATTTCTGAGCCTAATGAATCTGAGAAAACTTATTTTCCAGGCGTGGTTTCTTGCCTGGCCAATTTTTTTTCATTCTGATGTCAATTGCAAGGTTGCATGCCAATTATGATGCAATACAAACAGGTAAATAGACAAATGTAATAATGAGAGTGGCCGTGCAAACCTGAAGAACAGGAATTGAATGCAATCATCATGGGAATACGGGATGGTTCAGAACTCATCAAGTCCATCGGGTGACAGTATTTCATATGAAGAAACATGGATATAAAAGAAAATAGTTACTTTTAAATATCATGTAATATAGTATAGAATTTTTTTTATGATGAAAGTAATGAAATGGATATATATATATATATATATATATATATATATATATATATATATATATATATTCAAAAAGTTTATCGTAGAATAAAATTTGCCGATTCTTGAAGAATATGTAAGCATCAACACGTGTGTTGAATGGGATAATGAAGGTGTGGCCTGTTATAAACAATACACAGTATATCATTATCACAATCAACACGTTTCAGTTATTAGAACCGTTCTATCAAACGATGTATATGACTTGTATAAAGAACGGAAGTAAGATACATTGTTAGATAGATCTGCCGTAATAACTGAGACTTTCAAAGCGAAATTCAATGTAGGCAGGTATGTATGGTGACGTTACTTTGTAGATGGCTGTTTTAGGCTGTAAAAAAGAATGGAACAAAAAAATAAATATAGTTAAACTTTCTAAGTCCCCTTACAGTTCCTTTTGTTGTTTCAACTTCCTTTGTGCAACCGCTTGCACCAAGCGAGTTGCTAGGTTGTTGAAAGAACAAAAGGAACTGTATGGGAATTTAGAATGAGTAACTATGTTTAAGTTCCAGACTAATTGATTAACTTAAAGCATTCATCGATTAAGTAATGTAGATATCCAACAGACAGATTGCTACTTAATTTTTTTTTTTGAACGGTTTGATAGAATCCGCAAGTATAATTTACAATAAACGTTTGGTATTGCAAGCTACGGTCTGTGAAGATTAACAACTATGGTAATGTGAAATAAGGCAGATGATATACCTGCATATGCATGACCATCTTATGTTTGGTCTGATCAACAGCCGATTTAATTGTGAGGCATTCGATAAAAAAAAAAAGAATTTTACCATAACAAACAAAGGGTATCTACTGCTTTTTTTTTGCCGATACTAAAAGTTGATGTCATGTGTATCTGAAAGTTAACTTGTTGTCGTATATCCATAACCGGAGTTGGAGAAAAGATGCTGATCAGTAGTATGGGTCAATTATCGAAGAAAGATGGGAAACGGAAGAGGATAGTGCAAAGAAGTAATTTGTGCCAAACTACATGGGACACCATCTTCTCCGGTTTCTCAGCTTTCTTCAAGAACTATACACACATGACATGGATTGTTAGTATCAGCAACAACAAAAAAGTACCAAATAGTCTTTGTTTCTTATGTTTAGAATTTTTTATTTATTAACATATAGGTGGAAAATCTGATCACCATCTCAAACCCCTTTTGCTATTCAAATGGTCTTTAAACAATAGTCTGCACCAGACATATTGATAGACTATTAAAATACCAAAAGGAATTCGAGGTGAAGGTCAGGTTAATGATCCTGGCTGTACTCATGTGCTGTACGTAGTGGTGTTGTTGAATGAACGACACCTGTTACAGATATTGATACATGAGAAAATCTGGCTAAAATGATTATAAACTTTGGTTTTGTAATGTTCAATTGAAGGCTTTCTTTACCTGGTAAAGGGCGGATACAAAAAGTTGATGTTATGTGCCAGTAAAAGGTAATTTTTTTTGTGCATAGACGCAATTGTAGTGACACAATTGGTTCTGGTCAACAATATGGTTCAAGTCCGAAAGAGAGATGGGAAACGAAAGAGGATCCTGCGAAGAAGAAATTTGGATCAAATTACTTGTCACAACATTCTCTTCGGTTTCTCATCCCTCTTTCCGAATTGAACCATATTCTTGACCAGAACCATCTGTGCCACTACAGCTATGAATATGCGAAAAAAAATTATCTATGATTGGCGCGTAAGATCAAATGTTAATATCTGTAAATAGAAAAAGATCACATATTAATAGTTGGTACTATTCTTGGGGCGAAAAACGATGATAAATCATGATGCGTATTAACTGTTATTTTTCTTTTAACCTGATAAAGAATATTTGTAAACGATTGATGAACAGCGAATGGTTACCTTCAGATAAATCAATCCAAGATACCTCAGATCAGCAGCCGTAGTTGAGCGAGGGGCTACACGTTTTGATGTCAGTAAGGCTCAGATATGTACGTTTGTAATCAGCATTAAATGTACGGCGTGGCTGCAACCGAAAGCGTGGTTGCCCTGCCAACGAACGCACAGCTGGAAAAATGGGAATGTACAAAGTTATCATCATCGCCTAAACACCGTGGCTGCAAACCATTCAGAAAAAGGGATTTTAGTAAGTCACAAAAAGCAATAACTTGTATTCAGAAAAATTCAGTGTTTGAAGCAAGAGATAGGAAGAAAAATACAGTGTTGGACTCAGTGTTGAGGTGTGGGCTCCCTTTTTTCCCCTTACGTGTGTTTTGCCCTTTTTTTTACTCTGTGCGAGATACGCATTCCTTCGAGCAAAACTCATGGCCAACAATATGGCTGAATTTTAGAAGATCAGTGAGAAGCGAAATAGCATAGTGTAAGGAAGTGATCTGCACCAAATCATTTCTAAGACTATACTATTTCGCTTCGCACTGATCTCCCAAAATTGTAGTCAATTATCAGCGACCGGGCCAGTAAAAGGTAATTTTTTTTGTGCATAGACGCAATTGTAGTGACACAATTGGTTCTGGTCAACAATATGGTTCAAGTCTGAAAGAGAGATGGGAAACGAAAGAGGATCCTGCGAAGAAGAAATTTGGATCAAATTACTTGTCACAGCATTCTCTTCGGTTTCTCATCCCTCTTTCCGAATTGAACCATATTCTTGACCAGAACCATTTGTGCCACTACAGCTATGAATATGCGAAAAAAAAGTATCTATGATTGGCGCGTAAGATCAAATGTTAGTATCTGCAAATAGAAAAAGATCACATATTAGTAGTTGGTACTATTCCTGGAGCGAAAAACGATGAAAAATCATGATGCGTATTAACTGTTATTTTTCTTTTAACCTGATAAAGAATATTTGTAAACGATTGATGGACAGCGAATGGTTACCTTCAGATAAATCAATCCAAGATACCTCAGATCAGCAGCCGTAGTTGAGCGAGGGGCTACACGTTTTGATGTCAGTAAGGCTCAGATATGTACGTTTGTAATCAGCATTAAATGTATGGCATGGCTGCAACCGAAAGCGTGGTTGCCCTGCCAACGAACGCACAGCTGGAAAAATGGGAATGTACAAAGTTATCATCATCGCCTAAACACCGTGGCTGCAAACCATTCAGAAAAAGGGATTTTAGTAAGTCACAAAAAGCAATAACTTGTATTCAGAAAAATTCAGTGTTTGAAGCAAGAGATAGGAGGAAACGTACAGTGTTGGAGTCAGTGTTGAGGTGTGGGCTCCCTTTTTTCCGCTTACGTGTGTTTTGCCCTTTTTTTTACCCTGTGCGAGATACGCATTCCTTCGAGCAAAACTCATGGCCAACAATATGGCTGAATTTTAGAAGATCAGTGAGAAGCGAAATAGCATAGTGTAAGGAAGTGATCTGCACCAAATCATTTCTAAGACTATACTATTTCGCTTCGCACTGATCTCCCAAAATTGCAGTCAATTATCAGCGACCGGGTTTTGTTATATATAACATGTATTAAATTGATACACACTTTTTTTTGGGTACATATCTTTGTTATTAATTCTTCTAGTAAAAAGTTTATATATATATATATATATATATATATATATATATATATATATATATATATATATATATATATATATATATATATATATATATATATATATATATATATATAATGTGTTAGTCTAAACCTTTTAATAGAATAATTAATAACAAAGATATGCACCCAAAAAAAAGTGTGCATGTATTTATGTATTTTACATGTTATATATATATATATATATATATATATATATATATATATATATATATATATATATATATATATATATATATATATAATATATATAGTGCATTCCATTAGGTATTGAAACTGGGGCAAAGGAAAGTTTATATCAGCATGTAAACCATATAGAACAGGCACGTAAATGCAGCAGGTAACCTGAAGAACACAAAAAGTTCATTAAATTATGCATATGAATACAGTAAATATAAAAACAGGTTGCAAAGTTTAACCGGTCCTTAACTTCTGGTGATTGGCGTACGTAAGAACACAAACCTAAACAATAAAAAAATATAAATAAATTATCTATACGAAGACAGTTACTACGAAAAGACTTAAAAAGTATGAATGGTGAGTGTAAATACCATGTAAATACAGTAGTAGTTGAAAGGAGGCAATTATATGTAGTGACACAGTTCAGTGTCAAAAGTTGTGTAGCACAAAAAACAACAACAAAGTATCAATGATGGATGTACACACCATACGAAATTGGGTATAGCTGCATATCTGCAGTAACCGTGACTGGTTGCCATACATCCATCACTGATATTCTGTCTATTTTTTTACAATCTTTAGCTTTACGTTATCTGCCTTGGATCTGTGGAGAAATTCAGAATTAGATATCATTGGATTGATATTAATAACTGATTGCAAGAAGTAAATACACCTGCCACAGGTGCAAATCTAAAAGATTGGCTTACCAAGAGCCACGTATTAACTCCTTTAATCAGACTGAGACATTCATGACAGGCTATCATAACCAATAAGCGACAAACTCAAACATTTTAGCTCAGATCTGTGAAGAAGTTCTGAATTTTATATCATCGGATTGATATTGATAAGTGATCGCAAGAAGTAAATACATCTAGCACGGTTGCAAATCTAAAAGATTGCCCTGCCAAGAGCCAGGGATTCACTTCTTTAATCAGACTCACAGATTCATCACAGCATATTGTGCAAACATCTGTGCGAGTTCACTATTTGATATGAAACATTACAACATTTCTACAGCAACCGTTGAAAGTTTACAAAGAAGATCTGCACAGATACCGAGAAAAGCACACGGATCAATACTAAACACACATCATGGCTGCAACCACAATCCTGGTTACCTCGCCAAGCAACATGCGTTAAAAAAATGTAAGTTGAGAAAATTATCACAGTCGCTGTACAGATACAACTGAAAAGAGGTAGTGGCTGCAAGATAAGACCAGTTGCTTAGGTATTGTTTATACTATGCTGTCTGGTAGTTGTCATGCAACAACCTAATTATACAATAGCCACTCTAAGTTGAGGGCAGTTGCAAAACAGATAAATGGATCCATAATATAAATCTAAATCATAAACCATAAACAAACAAAGTATCGGCAGATTACGACAAAAGAAGCAGGCACATAAGCAAAAGATGAATGCCAAGTAGGCAGGTACATAAGCAAAAGCTGAACAAATAACCTACCACAAAAAACAGCAAGCACCACAAAAAACAGCTACATAAGCAAAAGACATCTAAAAGAGCAGCTACCATAACCGATCCGCAAGTAAACAATATCGGCAGTCAAGTAAGGTTTCAGCAGAAGACACCAGAAGATGTAAGAATAAATGAGGTAGTTACCGCATTCTCCAGTGCATTCTCTCATTTGTTAGCCATCGAAAAAAGGCTAAAAGAAGCGACCAAACAAACGAAAGGGAAAAAGCGGGAGCCCACAACTCGAAACTGAGCCCAAGACTGTTATGTCAAATGTAGCAACAATAGCCACTCTAAGTTGAGGGCAGTTGCAAAACGGATCCAGTTACATATTCAGTATTCATACTATGACATTCAAGAACTGCATCGCCGATAACTTTGCAAGGAACACTAAACACACGGCATGGCTGCAACCACAATCCTGGTTACCTCGCCAAGCAACATGCGTTTAGAAAATGTAAGTTGAGAAAATTATCGGCAGTGGCTGCAAAATAAGCCCGGTTGCTTAGTTATTGTTTATACTATGCCGTCCGGTAGTTGCCACGCCACCACCTAATTATATAATAGCCGCTCTAAGTTGAAGACAGTTGCGAAACGGATCCAGTTACATAGTCAGTATTTATACTATGACATTCAAGAATTGCGTCGCCAATACCTTTGCAAGGCAACTGTGCAACCAACACAGAAGCAAAAGGCGAATAAGTAAATTGAATCACCACAAAAAATCTGAAACATTGGTTACACCACTTGATATGGCACTCATATCTGCTATTTCCACTAATAACAGGTATAGGTGACATATCAAGTGACTCAACAAACGCATCACAATATCAAAGAATAACTGCATAAACATACACAAAGAAATTATAAACCATAAACCATAAAAACATCTATAGATCTAAAATTCCAATATCAGAGCTAAAAACGGATGAAGCAGGCATATAAGCAAAAGGTGAACAAATAAGGCACCACAAAAAACAGCAAGCACCACAAAAAACAGGTACATAAGCAAAAGACGTCTAAAAGAGCATCTATAGATCTAAAATCCCAATATCAAACCTAAAAACGGCTACATAATATAGATCTAAATCATAAACCATAAATAAACAAAATATCAGGAGATTACGACAAAAGAAGCAGGCACATAAGCAAAAGATAAACAAATAAGGCACCACAAAAAACAGCAAGTACCACAAAAGGCAGCTACATAAGCAAAAGACATCTAAAAGAGCAGCCATCATAACCGATAGCTACCACAAAAAACAGCAAGCACCACAAAAAGCAGTTACATAAGCAAAAGACGTCTAAAAGAGCATCTATAGATCTAAAATCCCAATATCAGACCTAAAAACGGATACATAATATAGATCTAAATCATAAACCATAAACAACCAAAATATCGGCAGATTACGACAAAAGAAGCACGCACATAAGCAAAAGATGAACAAATAAGCCACCACAAAAAACAGCGAGCACCACAAAAAACAGCAACCACCACAAAAAACAGCTACATAAGCAAAAGACATCTAAAAGACCAGCCACCATAACCGATCCGTAAGTACATAAGCAAAACATGAACAAATAACCTACCACAAAAAACAGCAACTACCACAAAAAACAGCTACATAAGCAAAAGACATCTAAAAGAGCAGCTACCATAACCGATCCGCAAGTAAACAATACCGGCAGTCAAGTAGGGTTTCGGCAGAAGGCACCAGAAGATGCAAGAATAAATGAGGTAGGTACCGCATTATCATTTGCTAGCGATCAGAAAAAGGCTAAAAGAAGCGAATAAACAAACGAAAGGGAAAAAGCGGGAGCCCACAACCCAAAAGTTAGCCCAAGACTGTTATGTCAACTGTAGCAAAATATTGACGCTACATTATATATAGGATAATTTCTACATCACAAGGCCAATCCATACATGGCACACCAAGCTTAAATCCGCTCTTGAATGGGTATGTGTGTATATGATGAAAAAGATGGATAGTGCTCACTAGGGTGCAAACGAGTCGAGCTTTTGTCGAGTAACTTGAGCTCGATGAAGATGTATCATAGAAAAGTCGATCGGGTGCAATAGTGGAGAAGTAAAATACCGAGGCACCAATGTAACGGCATTGTAGACAGTAATGAGTCATGCATATCATATGCTAAAATGTTCTAAGAAGCACCCAATTCTGAGAAGAAAATTGCGGAATGATCTTGAATGGTCAATTTATTTTATAACTCGGAAAATATTGCAGACTATTTTCTGCAAACATATAGTGTAAAGTATTTTATGTACAATTGGAACCTTTAGATTAGATGGATCATGATATCTCATTTCAACAGATAGAAATGTATATTAATGGGATGCAAGAAGGCCTTATGTATCTGACCATCTAATTACTTGTGTTTGTGCGCGCGTTTTTTTTAGGGCAAATGCTAAAATAATACATTGAAGTTGCCATTTTTTTGCCATTGTATGGTCCCACCTTTTTTTTTCGTAAATGTATGACTAAAGTTATGAAATCGGGTCATTGTGGGTATAAACGTCACACCATTAGTCTTTTATACTAACGGCCGTTAGTAAATAACTTACAATTCCGTTTTCTTACGTTTTCGTCCTTTTTTTTACGTTTTCGTCTGTTTTGGCTCGTTTTCGTCCGATTTTATCAATTTTTTTGACACGTTTTCGTTCTTTTTTTTACTTTTACGTCTGTTTTGACACGTTTTCGTCCTTTTTTTACGTTTTCATCTGTTTTGACACGTTTTCGTCATTTTTCTTACGTTTTCGTCTGTTTTGACATGTTTTCGTCTGTTTTTTTTACGTTTTCGTCTGTTTTTTACGTTTTCATCTGTTTTGACACGTTTTCGTCGTTTTTTTACGTTTTCGTCTGTTTTGACACGTTTTCGTTCGTTTTTTTACGTTTTCGTCTGTTTTGACACGTTTTCGTCGTTCTTTTACATTTTCGTCTGTTTTGGCACGTTTTCATCGTTTTTTTACATTTTCGTCTGTTTTGGCACGTTTTCGTCGTTTTGACACGTTTTCGTCTGTTTTTTTACGTTTTCGTCTATTTTGGCACGTTTTCGTCGTTTTCTTACGTTTTTGTCTGTTTTGACACGTTTTCGTCCGTTTTTTTACGTTTTCGTCTGTTTTTTTACGTTTTTGTCTGTTTTGGCACGTTTTCTTACGTTTTCGTCTGTTTTGACACGTTTTCGTCTTTTTTTTTACGTTTTCGTCTATTTTTTACGTTTTCGTCTAATTTTTTACGTTTTTGTCTGTTTTTTTACGTTTTTGTCTGTTTTGGCGCGTTTTCGTCGTTTTCTTACATTTTTATCTGTTTTGACACGTTTTTGTCTGTTTTTTACGTCTCGTTTTTTACGTTTTCGTTTATTTTTTACGAAAACGTGTCAAAACAGACGAAAGCGTAAAAAAATAGACGAAAACATAAAAAAACAGACGAAAACGTAAAAAAACAGACGAAAAAAGAAAAAAACAGACGAAAAAAAAGAAGGCCTTATGTATCTGACCATCTAATTACTTGTGTGTGTGCGCGCGTTTTTTTTTTTTTTTATGTTGTATTTTGTTTGTTTCTTTCTCTTCATTACTCATAAGGATTAGGCTTAAATATATCTAGCTCGAGAACTTTTAGAGAAAACTTTGTGAGACATGACTCTTTTGAAGCGCAAGCTTTATAAAAGTTGTTTATTTATAGAAGAAAAAGGTCCTTGGCTAGATCCTAGTACAATCGGTCGTGGAAGAAGAAAATCGATGCTGTTATGCTATGTCAAAGAATGCTAATTTTCACCATGTTAGACTTAAGGTCATGTTAATGCTAAGTTTCACTCACAAAATAACTCAAATATGTAGCAGAAATAGTACAAGGTATAATTCTAGGTAATCGAATAGAAACTGCCACGAATTTTTACAAAATTCAACTTTACTTCTTCAAGCACAAGAAGGCTAGTAGAGTAGTGTGAAAAGGTAATATGGTAAGTCGTAAGTTTTTTCTACCAAAACAAATTATTTTTGGAGTCACGCATGTAGACTGAAATGAGTTTAATTGTGGAAACTATAATGATAATTCTAACAGCACAAATACAAGAAACGTCTCTCGTTGTCTTTATAAAGAAATACAAGGGTTAGGTTTTCCTTAGTTTAAAAAAGAGGCACACTGCAAATTATGTCCTTAATGTTTGTCATCTTTACGAAACATGTCTTTAAAAAAAACTGTGCGAGTTGTATACCTAATGTTTGCACTTTTTGTGAACAATGCCCTTGAACAAAACTTAAATGCGAAAAATGTCCTTTTTGGCTAACGAGTGTTAAATATCCCCGTTATTCAAAATCAAAGGACTGTGAAATTACTATTTAATCCTCGCCTACTACAATGACATTTTTTGCAGTTTACTCTTGATTCTATTTTGAGTTCCCAATTACACCACCACCCTCTACCACCACACGACGACCACCACCACCACACAACCACCAGAGGACTTAACTTCATCTCATCTTCAAACTGAAAAACATACCGCGGGTCAAGCTCCAGTTTAACTCTCAAATGAAGCTCCGCCATAAAATTCCTCGCTCTTGTTTCATCTTCCCAATACCAATCCAACAACTAAAAAGAATCACCGGTTTACGTTCACCCCATTCAGGACCCACAGTCAACTTAAATGTCCAAACTTGTTGCCTTTTAATCCCAACACCACAGTGAGACCCCTTACGAACAGTAAACACAACGATTTCTAAACATGCTTGGGGAGCATAGAAACACCCTGTTGTAAGTAATGCTTTTAAATCAGATTTTTCGAGGTAAAAACTTGTGGCAATGTTGTGAAAATCTGGTGTGGCTTCGGGTGATGATAAAAGTGGTATTGATGCGTTCTGAGCTGGGAAACCACGAAGACGAATCTCACATGTGCATGGAGATGTAAAAGTATGGATTCTGGGTTTATCGGGGTATCTTAATCCAAGTGAACCTATTGAAAGCCTCATGAAAGCTTGGGGATCCATTGATGTCACAAGTAGGGGTGTCAAATGGGTCGACCGGACCCGAACCCGATAAGGCCTTATAGGGTCGGGTTGATTCGGGTCCAACTTAGCTTATCGGGTCAACCCGATAACCTAATAGGGTCGGGTTAGGGTTTTAATTGGTTCGTTATCGGGTTATCGGGTTGACCCGATAAACCCGATAAGCTATAATGACCCATTAACAAATTAATAAAATATATAAGCTTTTCTAGTTTGTTTGGTATATTAGGCCAAATAATAAAAAATTGTCGTATCTGATATGTTATATGTGTATAATTTTTGCATTGATTATTTGATTAATGTGTCACAGTATATGTGAATTGTGTTCTAAATTTTGCCATACCTAAGTTATTTAATCTCTCTTTGTTCAATTTGTTCATTGACGTTTCTTTTAAGAATAGTGTTATTTGTATCTCATGTTGTCTTAGCTTTCAACAGAGAAGAAATACTTTGGGGAACTTCTGAGTCTATATCTTTAATTGCAATGTTTTACAACATTTTTATAAGTCAGTTTAATAAATACTAGTAATAGATTAGCTGATAATCCATTAAGGCGAGTATTTGTTAAATGACTAGGTCACGAACTTTGCTTGAACATTTTTTACAGCTAATCTTGTGAATAGAATTTATGAAGGGGTTGACACGGAACCGCTAAGCTTCAACATATCAAGTTACTTAGTATGTCATAAGATACTTGCATAGTGCCTGCCTACTGGTAAAAATGAAACAAACATGCCTACTGTCAAATGAAATTCCACACTAATTGGACTTGTTAATGCTTGTTTACTTTGTTATGTATTGTGCCAAAAGAAGTATAGATGCCATGTTGGTCCTAACAATAAGCTAATGTCATAATGCCGTATATTTTAAATGAGTCAATTTGTGGGTTGAAATTAGCATGTAACCCGATAACCCGATCGACCCAACCCGATAACCCGCAACCCGATAGACCCGAACCCGATAGACCCAATAGCTTATCGGGTCGGGTTGCGGGTTAGTTTTTATTTTTTCAAAACCCGATAGACCAGACCCGATAAGCCCCAAACCCGACCTGACAACCCGTTTGACACCCCTAGTCACAAGTATCCTCCCATTGTTTGGTTTGACAATTTATAAGGTAAAAACCTTTAAGATAAAAAGGTATAAGATACTCCAGAATCATGAAGATATATATTATTTGATTCTTGCAATTTTAATCATATTTTGGTATAAGATACTCCAGAATCATGAAGATATATATTATTTGATTCTTGCAATTTTAATCATATTTTGGCTTATACGATATCCTGCTTATATATGCTAATATAATCATATCTGCAAATTAGGCAACAAGTATATATAACAAATATTACTGTATGACTAAAATAAGCTACTGTATAACTAAAATCTTACTGTATGACAAAACTAAGAAACCAAATAAGTAAAATAATAATAATAAATAAATAAATAAAGAAAAAAAATGAAGTAAAGTAAAAATGGGTGAGGTTATTAATACCCCCAAAATTACAAGTTGTACCCCTTTTTCTTTTTTCATTTTTTTTTATTTATTTTTTATTTTTTATTTTTTATTTTTATAATTTTGTTCATATTAAAAAAAACTATAAATTTGAAAGTACGAAACAAAAAATAAAAACTTTAATAAGTTAAAAGCTTAAAATTATCAGAAAACATGAAACAGAAACTGATAAAAAAAAATGTGTTGTATTGTAAACTGGATGACAAAAAAAATCTTTTGTACCTTTAGCCCCACAGAAGGTGGGGGAGGGGGGGGGGGGGGGGGCGGTGGGGGTACAACGTATTCCCTAAAAAATACTTACAAAAAAGCACCCTTTACTAAATTCTTCAAAAAGCAGCAACAGCTTTTCAGTAAATTTCACACTCTAAAAGGCTTCATTACATACTTTTCTCATATAAGTATTAATATATATTCTTGAAACACACTCTTGATATCAATGTAAAATAATATGGAAAAATCGATATTGGAAAATTGGTATGATCAATAATTGAAGTAAACACCAAACCCACCAAGAAAGTCACGTAGAAGACTATGCACAGATCACGAGTACTACTAGTAGTATACCCATATTTTTTTATATACTATACTATATTTGTATTGAAATATAAGCTAAGGGCTCATTATGTAACTATTGCAAAGTTGTTTTCTTATTTGTTTTTTTGTGCAGGTTGTGGTTGACTAAAGATTCAAAGATCAAGGGCTAAAGTTGTACTCGGATTGAAAGATAAAGGACCTAAACCATCTACAAGCTAAACTGTCTACCCAGATTGAAAATTATAGTCTCTCATTCTTCACTTTTGTAATCAGGTTTTTAGTATCTATCTGTGTGTAAAATCTCTCTCTCTAAAGTGTGAGAATGATTCTTGATTGTAATTCGTTTTTATTTCTGTGTAATTTCAGAACTCAAAACCAGTAACCACATTTGAAGTGGACGACTGATGTTGTGAATAAAAATAAAAGGGGAGGTTGGTTGTATGAAATCTTGATGTTCTGGGTTTGATTAGATCATTGCTTTGTATAAATTTAACATGGTATCAGAGACAGGTTGCTTTGATACGAAGTTTTGATCGTAAATCGGTTTAAAAAAATTAGGGTTTCAACATTTTTTTGGGGTTTTTCGGTTTTGAGTTCAGATCTTACTAGATCGTGGTGTTAATTATTCGATTAGTGGTTGATTTGGGTGTCAATTGAAGTTCAATTGACAATTTTCATATTTAGGGTTTTCTAAAAATTGGGGGTTTTCAATTCAGTGTTATTGAGGGTGATCAACGAGTGTTAATCAGTAGTTATTGGTCAAGATCTTTTAGATTTTGATACTGATTGAGTGTCTTCAAAATTAGGGTTTACTGATTCTAACCCTAATTCACGATTTGAGTCTTCTTGATTTGATTTGTTAAGTAATTGGTTATTCAGTTGATTATTCTTGTTGTTATAAGTGTACAAGACTTCAAACTAATTTTTTCTTGTTGTTTTTCAGGTGAAAAGATTTTGATTCCGTTGTGCATTTTTCTGGGTTGATCTTTTTGACCATTATAGCTTAGAGTTGCGTGCACTGTAACACCTCTCATCACCCTCTTTTTAGGAAATTTTGTTTTATAGTATTTTAGAATTGGTGGAAGAGTAGGTTAAGGGATTGATTGTGTTTGTTGGAGTTGTTGTTTAATTGGTGGGGGTACAACGTATTCCCTAAAAAATACTTACAAAAAAGTACCCTTTACTAAATTCTTCAAAAAGCAGCAGCTTTTCAGTAAATTTCACCCTCTAAAAGGCTTCATTACATACTTTTCTCATATAAGTATTAATATATATTCTTGAAACACACTCTTGATATCAATGTAAAATATTATGGAAAAATCGATATTGGAAAATTGGTATGATCAATAATTGAAGTAAACACCAAACCCACCAAGAAAGTCACGTAGAAGACTATGCACAGATCACGAGTACTACTAGTAGTATATCCATATTTTTTTATATACTATACTATATTTGTATTGAAATATAAGCTAAGGGCTCATCATGTAACTATTGCAAAGTTGTTTTCTTATTTGTTTTTTTATGCAGGTTGTGGTTGACTAAAGATTCGAAGGTCAAGGGCTAAAGTTTTACTCGGATTGAAATATAAAGGACCTAAACCATCTACAAGCTAAACTATCTACCCAGATTGAAAAATATAGTCTCTCATTCTTCACTTTTGTAATCAGGTTTTTAGTATCTATCTGTGTGTAAAATCTCTCTCTCTAAAGTGTGAGAATGATTCTTGATTGTAATTCGTTTTTATTTCTGTGTAATTTCAGAACTCAAAACCAGTAACCACATTTGAATTGGACGACTGATGTTGTGAATAAAAATAAAAGGGGAGGTTGGTTGTATGAAATCTTGATGTTCTGGGTTTGATTAGATCATTGCTTTGTATAAATTTAACATGGTATCAGAGACAGGTTGCTTTGATACGAAGTTTTGATCGTAAACCGGTTTAAAAAAAATTAGGGTTTCAACATTTTTTTGGGGTTTTCGGTTTTGAGTTCAGATCTTACTAGATCGTGGTGTTAATTATTCGATTAGTGGTTGATTTGGGTGTCAATTGAAGTTCAATTGACAATTTTCATATTTAGGGTTTTCTAAAAATTGGGGGTTTTCAATCCAGTGTTATTGAGGGTGATCAACAAGTGTTAATCAGTAGTTATTGGTTAAGATCTTTTAGATTTTGATATTGATTGAGTGTCTTCAAAATTGGGGTTTACTGATTCTAACCCTAATTCACGATTTGAATCTTCTTGATTTGATTTGTTTAGTAATTGGTTATTCTGTTGATTATTCTTGTTGTTATAAGTGTACAAGACTTCAAACTAATTTGTTCTTGTTGTTTTCAGGTGAAAAGATTCTGATTCGGTTGTGCATTTTTCTGGGTTGATCTTTTTGACCATTATAGTTTAGAGTTGTGTGCACTGTAACACCTCTCATCACCCTCTCTTTAGAAAATTTTGTTTTATAGTATTTTAGAATTAGTGGAAGAGTAGGTTAAGGGATTGATTGTGTTTGTTGGAGTTGTTGTTTAATTGGTGGTTAACTGTGACTTAAAGAGTAATAAGGTGTGTATGTTTTTTGCTTTTTTGGTTATCCTTTGATTCTTCATTATGGTTAATGAGGAAAAGAATAAAGATAAGCCTTCTGGATCAGGTGAGGTTCACTTTGATCAGTTTGACCCATTGTTCTTGCATAGTAATGATACTAATGGCATACCTTTAATAAGTTTTAAACTAGAAGGACCTGAAAATTATAAGGTTTGGTCTACTGCTATTTCTATAGCAATTCACACAAAACAACAAACTTGGTTTTATAAATGGATAAATAAAAATGCCTGATGAGGCTGGTTTTTTGCAAGAACAATAGGATAGGTATAATTCTGTGGTACTTTCTTGGATTCTTGGATGTGTTTCATAAGATGTGTTTATGGGTCAAATATTCTCTAAAAATGCTAAAGAAGTGTTGGATGAATTGGAATAAACATATAATAAACAAGATGCATCCATAATCTTCAACATGCATTATAAAATTCACTCATTCATACAATCTCGAATATCTCTCTCTGAATATTATCATAAATTCAATGCTCTGTGGAGACAATATGACTCCCTAGTCAGTTTTCCTGAATGTACTTGTACTGGTTCAACTAAACTAAAAGAACATAATAAGCTCATCAAAGTAATGCAATTTCTTATGGGCTTAGATGAGGTTTATGCTCGAATTAGGAGTATAATTCTCACTACAGACCCTATTCATGATGTGAAAGGAGCCTTTGCTACCTTGTACAGAAATGAGTCTCACAGGAGTACTCCATCTCATAGTACTTCTAAGTCTGGTAACACTGCATTTGTTTCAAGGGCCAGTCCTAGAAACTTAGACTGGTCTGCTAATAAGAACAATAATAATAACAATCAGTTTAGAAGACTAAATAGACCAAACTTGGTCTGCACATATTGTAAAATGAATGGCCATACTGCTGACAGACGTTTTGAGTTAGTTGGGTATCCATCTCGTTTTCAAAAGAAAAATATAACTAATCAAAACAATGCTAGTGGCAATGTTGTTTCAGGGCATAAGGATAATCCTGCTAGTTCATTTAACTCCTTTACAGATGATCAGTATAAGAGGCTCATGGCTTTGATCAGTGATAAATCTGGGTGCAACATTATGCCTGCAAACATTGCAGGTATAAAATGTGTTATAAGTTTTTGTAATTCTAGGTCCTTTAATCATAATACCAACATAAGCACATATAACATATACATTGGTTGGATTATTGATTATGGTGCAAGTCAACATATGACTTACACAGTTTTAAACATGTTTAATATTGTTGATGCATCGAAACTAAATATGACTGTGGGTCATCCTAATGGTACTAAAGCTCAAGTTACGCATATTGGGTGTTTAAAATTGACAGATAAATTGATCATAAGTGATGTCTTAGTTGTGCCTGTATATCAAGTTAGCTTGTTATTTGTATACTAACTTAACAAAGATAACAAATATAGAGTCATTTTTTATGAAGATGTTTGTGTTATTCAGGATTCTGTTCTAAGAACCCAGATGGGGACTCGTAATCAAAGTAATGGTCTGCATTTTCTTAATACAGGTAAAAAGATAACTAATCATGACATTCAAGTTTGTTGTTTATCTAAGTGCATATGGCATAACAGGCTTGGTCATCCTTCTGACCAAGTTCTAAACATTCTAAAACACAAACTAAAAATTAAAAATGAATCCAAAAATGATCCTTGTAATGTGTGTCACAAGGCTAAACAAACCAGGGATCCTTTTCCTCTTAGTGAACATCAAACCACTGAAGTTGGATAGATTGTTCATTTAGATGTTTGGGGTCTTTACAAAGTTCAAAGGAAAGAAGGGTTTAAGTACTTTTTGACCATTGTTGATGATTTTTCTAGAGGTATTTGGGTGTTCTTGTTAAGGGGGAAACTGAGGTGTTTTCACATATTCTTACTCTTTTTAATATGATTAAAAATAAATTTGATAAAACTGTGAAAATTTTTAGAAGTGACAATGGAACTGAGTTTGTGAACCAAAATATGGATAAGTTTTGTAAAGATAATGGTATTCATTAACAAACTTTATGTTCTTATGCCCCACAACAAAATGGTTTAGCAGAAAGAAAACACAGACATTTTCCAAATGTAGCTAGAGCCTTCATGTTTCAGGGGGAATTCCTTTGAACATGTGGTCTGAATGTGTTCTAACTGGAGTTTACTTAATTAACAAGACACCTAGCTCTGTGCTGTCTCAAAAATCACCTTATGAAATGATCTGTAATTGTGAACTAAATCTTTCTCTGTTAAAAGTTTTTAGGTGTCTGTGTTTTTCAAATGCTTTAAATAATTCTGATAAGTTTTCTTCTAGGTTAGAAAAATGCATTTTTATTGGTTATTCTTTTGATAAAAAATGGTACAAGTTATTTAGTTTGGAAACAAAGAAAGTTTTTTATTCAAGGGATGTGAAGTTTTATGAAACAGTTTTTTCATTTAAACACTTACAGTGATGAAAATAAAGAATACGAGTTTGAATTTCAAAATACCAACAATCAAAACTTTTTTAAAACTAGCCTAGGAGTATCAAATGATCCCTGTGATGATAAGAGAGAGAAAAAGTACGGTAAGACTTCTGAAATAAGTTAAGGTATAGACCAATCATCACTAGGAGGTATTGAGATAACTGATGACACTGTAAAGGATGGGCTGGGGCATCCTAGTGTCTCAGTAGAAACAATTAGTGATGATTCTGAAATAAGTGAAGGTATAGAGGAGGTACTGAGATAACTGATGACACTGTAAAGGATGGGCTGGGGCATCCTAGTGTCTTAGTAGAAGTAGCTAGTGATGATTTGGAAAATGCAACACTTGAAGATAGTGATAAATAATCTGAGGGTGGTGATGATTACTATCAAGAATTTAATGATATGTTTCAAAATACTATTGTAACACCTGTTGTGACACCAGACAGATAAGCAAATCTTAGAACTTATACTAGAAAGTCTAGTAGAAAATAAAACATGCCAATTAAACTGAGTGACTTTGTTTTAGATGGAAAGGTCAAATATGGTATTGACAAATCTTTTAACTATAGTAATCTAAGTAAAGAGAATTATGTGTTTTCTACCAGTCTCAATAAAGTTATTGAACCTAAAACATATGACGAGGTTGTTAAAGATAACAGATGGGTTGATGCCATGAATCTAGAAATGGAAGCACTTAATAGAAATAATTCTTGGGTTGTAACTGAACTTCCTGTCGGCAGAAAGGCAATAGGATGTTAGGAATATAAATATTCAGATGAAGGCTCGGTCACCCCGAGCATCTAATTAGCATTTCTATAGCTCGTAGGCTTATCTATATTATCAGTAATATTGTTAGTAGTTTAGTTATTAATTACTATTGTGGAGTGGGTCGGGGCTTTCCCCTCTGTCAGCTCGCTCCACAGTCCACTAGGGACATAATATGTAGTAGTATATATACCCCTTCCCACTCATGGGAAGGGTTGGACCTTTTCAATCTAATATTACACAAGTTTCTTTCTCTCACTAAAAGGCTCCCATTTCTCTCTCTAAAACCTCTTCCATTCGATCCATACAAGCCTCATACTAGTGATTCATGTATTGTGAATACCCTACAATTGGTATCAAGAGCCATGGTTAGGTCCATGAGAGTTGGTATTCACGAATTTGTGTAGTTTGTGAGGTGTTTATACTTGGGTCGATTTGTAGTTTTCTAATTTTCTTTGGTTCGGTTTGTTTAGTAGCTTAAATTTCACTTTGTACTTTGTTTAGTGATTAGAGGTTGTTTTATCTTGTATTTGTGTAGTTCTTTAGGCTTTTTCTTGGTTAGGTTTGTAGTTTGTTTAAGTTTTTCTTTCGGTTTGATTAAGTAGCATAGATTTCATCTTTGTACTTTGTTTAGTGATTAGAAGTTGGTTTTCTTTGTACTTTCTAGCTTAAGAATAGTATTAGAGTGGTATTTAGTGTTTGGATTCACAGATCTAAGAACGGTGTGGTGATTTTGAGAAAATTCGTGGGTTGTAGTTGTGTTGTTCTTGGCAGCGGTTTGTCTGTTTTGGACGATTATTGGACTCGGTTTGTGTCAATTCTTGGACACGGTTTGTCCTTTTACTCGTTTAGGCTAAAGGACAAAAGGCAGTGAAAGTGACGTGCCTGGGAGTTTGTGTCCACTCGGTTTGTCCCTGCTGCGCGTACTCGGTTTGTCCCTGCTGTGCATACTCGGTTTGTGTAGACTAGGTTTGTCTCCGAAGAATTTACTCGGTTTGTGTTAATTTACTCGGTTTGTGTGTCTACTCGGTTTGTCCCAGCTACGTAGACTCGGTTTGTCTCTAAGGATTTTACTCGGTTTGTACCTACTCGGTTTGTCCCAGCTTTGTGTAGACTCGGTTTGTGTAGACTCGGTTTGTCTCTAAGAATTTACTCGGTTTGTGTAAATTTACTCGGTTTGTGTGTCTACTCGGTTTGTCCCAGCTACGTAGACTCGGTTTGTCTCTAAGGATTTTACTCGGTTTGTACCTACTCGGTTTGTCCCAGCTGTGTACTCGGTTTGTGTAGACTCGGTTTGTGTAGACTCGGTTTGTCTCTGTGGAATCTACTCGGCTTGTATCTACTCGGTTTGTCTCTCAGACTTGTATGCGGTTTGTGTCTTGGTGATTTTAGAAATTCCCGCGAAAGATTCGATTTCTCGGTTAAATCACAAGATCAGTAAAATCCCGTAGTTACTATGGCTACCACATCAAGTACATCATCAGATGATATTCAAGCAGCAGGATCTGACACTCGTCCACCTATGCTAGATAGGACGGATTATGAGTCTTGGGCACAACGAATTAGACTTTACTGCTTGGGCAAAGATAATGGTGTTAACATTCTTAAGTCAATTGACGAAGGACCTTATCAGATGGGTACCACCAGAGACGTGGTTACAACTGGTGAAGATGGAACAGTAACTTGGGGCATCGACAGACCTAGGAACTACAACGATCTTAATGAAGAAGAAAAGAAGAGGTATGATGCCGATATTAGAGCCTCCAACATAGTTATTCAAGGTCTTCCAAAGGATGTGTACAAGCTCATCAATTTCAACACTGAAGCCAAAGCTGTGTGGGACAACGTTAAGATGCTGCTAGCAGGGTCAGAACTCACAAAGGAAGATCGTGAGTCACAGCTGTATGATGAGTTCGAGCATTTCAAAATGAACCCAGGAGAAAATATCACAGATTACTATGTGAGATTTCATAAGTTGGTGAATGATATGAGGATGATCAGAATGACTATGCCCAATATCCAACTTAACTCAAAGTTTGTGAACAACATGACTCCGGAATGGGACAGATTTGTTACTGCCGTCAAACTCAACAAAGGTTTAAGGGAGACTAACTATGAACAGCTGTATGCTTACCTGCAACAACATGAGAAGCATGCTGCCTATGATAGGGTGCTGAGAGAAAAGTTGAATCCTTCAACTGCAAATGACCCACTGGCATTCATGACAAACATACAACCAACAAACCAATCATCATCCAATCCAAGCTATCACCAACTTCACTCACCAGTACCTGCTATGAGTTCACAACTTGACTCAGGCTACTCTCAGACCGACAAAATGATTGACAACCTCACCAATCAAGTATCTCTACTGGTTCAACAGTTTCAAGCATCACTCCCTCAGACCAACAATCAGTTAAGGAATTCTTCCAACCCACGCAATCTAGCAATGGTGGAGGACGGGAAAATTGTGGTCCAGAATGTGCAAGGGAGAGCTGGTAGAAACATGGGTCGAGGTTATGTGCAGAACAGAGCAGGGAATGCCAATCAGGGGCAAGGGAAACAGATCAAGTGTTATAATTGTGGGGGGCTTGGACACATTGCTAGAAACTGCAATCAACCTAAACGTCCTCAGAACTCAGATTACTTCAAAGACAAGATGCTGTTAATGCAAGCTCAAGAAAATGGTGCAGTATTGGATGAGGAAGAGTTATTGTTCTTGGCAGGAGATGGAGGAAATACTTTTGATGAAGATGTGGATGAGAAACCTGTTCAGGATCTGGCACTTAATGATCCTAACATCTTCAAGGCAGATGACTGTGATGCATTTGACTCTGATGTGGATGATGAACCTACTGCTCAAACAATCTTCATGGCTAACTTGTCTTCCCTGGCCTCATCTCGTCAAGCTGGTTCTTCTAATGCATCCGTGATTTCTGAGGTACTAAAAATTTATGACACATATAATATTGTCGAGGGACATCAGATTCCCGAAGAAGTACATCAGGCAGTTGTTTCTGACTCAAGTGATGTTGATATGGAAAATAGCAATATTGTCTCATATGAACAGTATTTGAATAGCAACAACTCGCTTGATGTACCAAATGGTGAATCCTTTGTCAATAATGATGTGTGTGCTATGAGTAATGTATGTGCCTTAGATAATGCGAGTAATGTAGATAATGCATGTGTGTACCATGAGAACCAATTGCCTGTCCCTGATAATAACTTGATCACTAAACTTAACATCTATAAAGAACAAGTTGCTATGTATGAACAGCGTGCTAAGTTTGAGCTTAATGATCGTGAGCAGAAATTAGAAGGTCAAATGAGTACACTTATTAAAGAGTCTAGAGTGCGAGAAGAAACATTAAAATTAGAGTTAAGTTCTTTGAAAAGTCAGCTAGAACAGTCTGTCAAACAAAAACAGGAAGCACAAAAGTGTGTTAACAACACTTAAGCAAGAATTCAAACAAAAAGAAACAACTCTTTTAAATGATTTCTCTAAACTCAAGACGTTAAAAAATAAGCTTGAAGATAAGTTGTACACACAAAATCAAACCATACAAACTGCTCAAATGATTCATAAGCACAGAAAGTTGAGTGATAAGCATAGTAAAATCATGATAGGTGAACCAAAGTCAACCATCCTTAGGGGTATGCAAGTACTTCAACCAGCCCTATATGATGGTAATGTGATGATTAAGCCTATTCATGACCAACCTGAGCATATCTACACTGATGAAGAGGATGAGTTAAGTGAGAAAACAAAAGAAAAAATGAATGAGAAAATGAGGGATCCCGAGTGCATAGCCAGACGAATAATAATCAAACCCCATGATTATTATGAGGAAAATCGTTTGACTGTGTTTGCTCCTCAAAAGAAGTTAACACCTGAACAGATATTTTGGAAACAAGATAGTGAAAAACTTAAGGAAGATAAACTTAAGGCCAACACCCCCCTCATTCGAAAAGTTGCGTCCATAACGGTGTATCCTCCCAATACACCTAGGAATCTGGTGCCTTTGTCTCTTCCCACTGAATGCAAAACCTTTATTAGCTTATATGTGCTTTGGCAACTGTTTGCTGATTTTGATAAAACATGTAAGAAGAGAATCACACCAACCGGCATTACTGAGGGGGAAAGGTGTTTTGAACATGCAAAAAGGTGTTACTTAACTGAGGTCATGCCATTCTTTAAACTACTTAAAGAACATTTTGAAGGGTTGCAAACTGCCCTTAAAGCCGAAATAAAAGAAATGGAAGTAGTGTTTAAAGACATGGAAAATGAGGTGAATGAATATGCAATAGAACTTAAGAGTCGTGAGATTGAAAGAAAAAACATACTCATCACTAATGACAACTTGATTGCTAAATGTATTGCACAAGATGTATTTTACACTGTCACTGATTCTGCATTGTCTGCTTGTCAATTTAATGAGTATGCTATTGCGTTAAATGTCACCCAGAATCGTGTTGTTGAGCTTGAGGGGGAGAATTTGAAATTGCTTGAAAAAATTCAAAATGATGACCATGATAACATGGTTAAACGTTTTTCAAAACTAGAAGTTGATTATCTGAATTTGCAACTCAAACATCAACACTTAGAAGAAAAATGCAAAATATCAAATGTCAAGACATCCTCGGATGCTCCTGAGTTTGATACTTATTTTGAATTAAGCAAACGAGATGAGACAATTCAAGCTCACACGAACACGATTCGACTGCTGAGGGCCCAAATTGCCCAATTGAAATCCAACAAGTGTGAAGTATATGGCACCAATAAACCTTCGTCTTCAGATTCTCAGAATTTTCAATATCAAAACACCATAAATAAGTTACATTATGAAAATGAGTGTTATCGAGAAGAAAATTCAAAGGTTTAAACAACATTTCAAAGAGTTATATGATTCTATTAAAGTTACAAGAAGCAATCATAATGATCAAATAACCTCTTTGACAAATGAAATTGAGAATCTTAAGGCTCGGGTGAAAGGTAAAATGCCATGCACCACTTGTAATTGTGATACACCAAAGGCTACTGATTGTAAAAAGTATGATGTTGATGTTGGGCGTATTCCGTTTAAGCTTAGAAATAACAGCCTTGCCCATCAAACATATCTAGATCATCTTAGAGAAGGTCTTGACACACTTCGTGAGGTAGTTGAAGAGGATAGGAATGATAAGCCACTTGATCAAGCAGTAGTCTATGCATGCAAACTCACGAAAAGGATTCAGGAAAACTTAGAATATGCCATAGGCTCAATTCCTAAGTTTAGAGGCCATAGAGATAGATTTGTTGCATCATCATCCAATGTTGTGAACAAGCATGTAGCCTTTGATCTACCACCCAAAACATCAAAACCCAACACATCATTATCAGGAAGACATGCGACAGAAAAACAAACTAATGTTACCTTCGATGCTTCTACAGGAGTAAAAAGTGACACCCAAGCTAGCGGGTCAAGGTCTAGAGGAAATGAAAGAAAGGATATGACTGCGCCAGCTAAGAATGATCACTTGAAGAATGTAGAAGCCCAACCTAGGAACAATAAGTTTACAATGAGTAGGATGAATCGTGTTGATTCTAGTATCAAAAGTACTGTAATTAATTCGAATTCTAATGCTATCTGTAAAACTTGCGACAATTGCTTAATTTCTGCTAATCATGATGAATGTGTTGTGTCTTTCCTGATGTCTTCTGCATCATCCCATGTTAAGAATGGTAGGATATCTGAAGCATGCAAAAAGGTTTGGAAAGCAACAGGAAAAACATTTGCTAGCATAGGCTATCAATGGAGACCCACTGGAAGGAAATTCAATTTAGGAAAACAGTGCACGTTACCTAAAATGAATAAGCATAAAATTGTCAAAGTTAAGGAATGGAGACCCACTGGAAGGAAATTCAATTTAGGAAAACAGAGACCATTACCTAAAATGAATATGCATAAAATTGTGAAGAATAAGGAATGGAGACCAACTGGTAGAATCTTGCCTTTAGAATCACAATGCCTTCCATCTAGGTCTTGTCCTGTCTCAAGTTCTGTCTCCACAGTAAAGATAGTAGCATCTGTGAAATCTGTGGTTCCTGAATATGTGTGTGCTGACCAAATGGACCCCAATTGCACTTGGGGATCCACATTTTTCAGTTATCCATTGTTGTCTGGTTTCAAATGCAGGTCGTACAAATCGTCCTGTGGTATTTGGACTCAGGCAGCTCAAAACATATGACTGGAGATCGCTCACGGCTCAAGAACTTCGTGAAAAAGTTTATCGGGACAGTTAGATTTGGGAACGACCACTTTGGTGCTATTATGGGTTATGGAGATTATGTGTTTGGTAATAGTGTAATCTCAAGGGTATATTATGTGGAAGGACTAGGACACAATCTGTTTTCTGTGGGTCAATTTTGTGATTCAGATCTGGAAGTGGCTTTCAGAAAGCATACATGTTTCGTCAGAGAATTGGATGGTTTAGATCTCCTCAAGGGCAGTCGGGGCACCAATCTATACACCATCTCAATTGAAGAAATGTTGAAGTCCTCTCCAATATGCTTGCTTTCTAAAGCCTCTAAAACAAAATCATGGCTGTGGCATCGTCGTTTGAACCACTTGAACTTCGGTACCATAAATAATCTTTCCCGTAAAGATCTTGTTAGAGGGATGCCCAGACTGAAATATGAGAAAGATCATCTCTGCTCTGCATGTCAACTGGGTAAAAGCAAGAAACAAACCCACAAGCCTAAAACCGTCAACACCAACTTGGAAGTTCTTCACACCCTCCACATGGACTTGTGCGGTCCAATGAGAATACAAACCATAAATGGAAAGAAGTATGTTCTGGTGATAGTAGATGATTATTCTCGGTTCACATGGGTAAAGTTTTTGAGAACCAAGGACGAAACTCCAGAGGTTATCATTAAACTGATAAAACAGCTGCAAGTAAGGCTAGATAAAACTGTCAGAATCATCCGCACAGATAATGGTACTGAGTTTGTTAACCAACAACTCCGTAATTTCTATGAAAATATTGGCATCATGCATCAGAAAAGTATCCCTCGCACGCCTCAACAGAACGGGGTGGTTGAACGAAGGAACCATACTCTGGTGGAGGCTGCAAGAACCATGCTTATATTTTCAAAGACACCGATGTTTCTCTGGGCAGAAGCTATTGCAACAGCATGTTACACTCAAAACCGATCCCTAATTCATCCGGTTCATGAGAAGACTCCCTTCGAGTTAATTCATAACAAGAAACCAGATCTTTCCTTTCTGCGTGTGTTTGGTGCTCTTTGCTATCCAACTAACGATAGTCAAGACCTGGGAAAATTAAGAGCTAAAGCAGATATAGGTATCTTCGTTGGATACGCACCAGACAGTAAAGGGTATCGAATCTACAATAAAAGGACCCGTAAAATCATGGAAACCATTCATGTTACGTTCGATGAGCTGAGTGAGCTACCTGTTTCAGGACAAATCAGTTCTGGACCCGATCTTCACCTTTTGTCTCCTGGACCCATTAGTTCAAGACTTGTACAGAATTCCACGCCTGCAGATTCTTATGTGCCACCTACATGTGAGGAGTTGAAGAAGTTATTCGATCCCATGTTTGATGAATACTTTGAGCCAACAAATGGAACCATCCCGAGTGAATCAGCTGTAATTCCTATGGATGAGGTTCAAGCCCCACAAGATTCAGAAGGACCTGCAGCTTCAGTATCAGTCAGTCACAATGCTCCTGCTGCCAGTCAATCACCTTCGTCATCAAACACTCAAACTTCTCCAGTAATGCAAGAATCTTCAGATAATAACTCTTTGGAAGTTAATCCTTTTGCTCCTGTTGAAGAGGTTCCTTTTGAAAACATATTTGCTCCTGAACATCCATCAGACACATCCTTACCTGAGGAACACAACACTGCTACTTCTGTTCATTACCATCAACCTCACGACCATCTCAGGAAATGGACCAGTAATCATCCAATCGACAACATCATAGGCAATCCCTCACGTCCAGTATCCACACGTAATCAACTAGCCACTGATGCACTATGGTGCTTCTTCAATTCCGTACTGTCTAAAGTCGAACCAAAAGATGCCAAAGAAGCAATGACTAAAGATTGCTGGTTCCAGGCTATGCAGGATGAAATCCATGAATTTGATCGACTTGAAGTATGGGAATTAGTGCCTCCTCCGGAGCGTGCAATGATCATTGCTTTAAAGTGGATCTTCAAAGTGAAGCTTGACGAGTATGGTGATGTCTTAAAGAACAAGGCACGGCTAGTTGCTAAAGGGTTTAGACAAGAAGAGGGCATTGATTTTGAAGAATCGTTTGCTCCGGTTGCTAGAATTGAAGCTATAAGAATCTTCCTAGCTAATGCGGCTAGTCGTAATATGATAGTCTACCAGATGGATGTCAAAACGGCATTCTTGAATGGTGACTTAAAGGAAGAAGTTTATGTGAGTCAACCTGAAGGATTCGTGGATGCTGAACATCCTACTCATGTTTACCGCTTGAATAAGGCTCTTTATGGGCTAAAACAGGCGCCAAGGGCATGGTACGATACATTGTCCAAGTTCCTCCTAGCAAACAAATTCTCCAAGGGTGTTGTTGATCCTACACTATTCACCAGGAAATCAAGAAACCATCTACTGCTAGTTCAGATATACGTAGATGATATCATCTTTGCTTCAACAGATCCTGGTGAATGTGATAGTTTCTCAAAGGAGATGAATTCCAAATTCCAAATGTCCATGATGGGACAAATGTCATTCTTCTTAGGACTACAAGTTTCTCAAAGTCCCGGAGGCATATTCATCAATCAATCCAAATACGCCAACGAGATCCTGAAAAAGTTTGGATTCCATTCAAGTGAACCTGTTGACACTCCCATGGTTGATAGAACGAAGCTGGATGAAGATCCTTCAGGGATTCCAGTTGATATCACACAGTATCGAAGCATGATTGGATCTTTGATGTACATCACAGCTAGCAGACCAGATCTTCTGTTTGCTGTGTGTATGTGTGCTCGGTATCAATCCAGACCAACCAAGAAGCATGTTGAAGCAGTGAAAAGGATCTTCCGATATCTTCAAGGCACGGTTCATATGGGTCTCTGGTATCCTAAGGACACTGCAATGGAGTTAATGGCATATGCAGATGCTGATCATGCGGGATGTCAAGACACTCGTCGAAGTACTTCAGGAGGAGCTCAATTTTTAGGGGAAAAGTTGGTTAGTTGGTCTTCTAAGAAGCAGATGAGTACTTCCATATCCTCTACTGAAGCTGAGTACATTGCTATGTCTGCTTGCTGTGCACAAATCCTTTGGATGCGATCACAGCTTTCGGACTATGGATTCTCATACAACAAAATTCCCCTATATTGTGACAACAAAAGCGCCATTGCTCTTTGTTGTAACAATGTTCAGCACTCCAGGTCAAAACACATCGACATCAGGCATCACTTCATCAGGGAACAGGTGGAAAAAGGAATTGTGGAGCTATACTTCGTGAGGACAGAGTTTCAGTTAGCTGACATCTTCACCAAGGCCCTCCCAAGAGAAAGGTTTCAGTTTATTCTCCCACGCCTTGGCATGAAAAGCATGACTCCTGAAACCCTCAAGTGTCTTCAGGAAGAAAAGGAGGAGTAAAGGATTGTCTTCTTATATCCTTGTACATAGTTGTATATATCTTAAATCAAAAAGAAAAATACAAAAATATAAAACCTATAAAAACCATAAAAATCGAAAAAATCAGAAAATACCAAAAATAGTTCTACCTAGGCATGTCTTCTGTTTATCGATAACATTTACGTATCTAGAAATGTCATTCAACAATGGCACGGATTCTTAAATGAAGCTCGAGCAGAAGTTATACTAATCAGTTAAAACATGTCTTATTGGCTTGCAGTTACTTCATACTGCAACCCGCACTATACACTGGGGAAAGCATATCGCCAAAAAGATAGCTGTTCCTCCAACCGGGTGATGTTCACCTGGGCATGGATTACTTTATATCCATGTTCTCCCGTTTTGATGTACGTTTCAGTGCGTCATTTCGTGTATAAGAAGAGAAGTCTTCTTTACATCAGACTCTTTATATTGTTTGATTCTTCAAGAGAGTCTTGATGTTACACAAGGTGGGTGATTGATTTAAAATTTTCAAATGTCCGACACCTTGCCAGATTTATGCAACATCAGCAGTGACACTCTCTTGGTGTTTCAAGGGAAGCATAGTATGCTTCAAAATCAGAATACATTTTAACCTGACCACATTTTCTCCCAAGTTTTTCTAAATGTATTTAAATCAATTGGGATCACAAATCTCAAATGGTTTGAAATTTTTGATCGGGGGAGAGAATGTGATTTAAATAGGAAATTCTGATAAAATGTGATGATTTGGAAATTAATGTAAGCTCTCCCATATGTGCTAAACTCTTTTGTATACCAAGGCACATATTGAGGGGGAGCAAAATGTTTTGGTCATAAAAGCAAGCTCTTCCATATGTGCTAAAATCTTTCATATATCGATGCACATAGTGAGGGGGAGCAAATGGTTTTTACAAAACAAAGGATTTTGGCATCTCACGTGTGCAAGGCTCAGACTTCACCAAAGAATTGACGAAACTTGAATTGTCATCAATCGAAAGGATACGTCTTGGCCGGGTAATAATTTCAAGCTGGTCTAACCAGTGATGTAAGCGTGTCTCGAAAAAGATGTATCTGAGTAGAGTGTACCGTTTCGAGAAACTTTCTATGGACTTGACCAGGACGGGTAATAATTTCAAGCTGGTCTAACCAGTGATGTAAGCGTGTCTCGAATCGGTCATGTTCACTGAAAGTGGATCAATTCAAAAAGTGCAAGCTCTACCTAACATGTGCAAATTTATAAAACTATCACATGTTGAGGGGGAGCATTTGAAAAAATATAAAACTCTCAAGTGTTTACAAAAATGTGTTTCAGAATCATGAACACTTTGAGAGATTTTTCAAAGATTTGATTTATGGCAATCGTGGAAGTACACCAAAGACCGACCATTTTAATTAATGCATGGAGTTATAAGGATGGTTAGGTTAGGCTCAAGTTCCCACGATCCCGCCAGAGCCGGAGGGATCTACCCAGGGACAATCCACTAGTTAGTGTAGAAGTCCTTAGGTATGATTAAAAAGGAGAAAAGTGTGATTAAGGGAAGAGTGCCGACTGAGATGGAGCTAATACTGGAACAAACCCAACAAGGTACTAGTAATGAAGTCTCGGTAAGCACTGAAGGGGTTGAAGAATGAAAAAGAATTGTAAAGATAAAGGGTGAAAAGAAATAGCCCTCCTTACAACTTAGGCAGAAACCGGGTCAATACATATGCTGTCAGAATCACTTAGTTGATTGCTGGCATTGAAGACAAAGTATCATTGACCCAGTGATACGCTGCACAACCCTCCCTAGCCACTCAAGGTCCCTCAAAGGATTCTTGTTTCAATTGTCACGGAGTTCAATACATTCCTATCGTCTCTCTCACTCCGAGTTAGATGATATTGAAAAGGTGGCAGTCCTCTCCAGCCTCCGCTCACTAAATCAAAACGCACTATCGAGTCTAGAGCCACGAGATGCATAATAAGATCTCATAGGGACACGAATTATTTCTACACTGGTTATTCAACATTAATGACACCAGTTGTAATCTTAAGAGTCCTACGCAGATCTTAGCAATCTGCCAGAACATTTATGAGAGAATTTACGAATGTAATTCTCAATGATTGAATGGAAATTCCTGCCAGGGTCAACATCAAGCAGCCCTGAAAGCAGGTCACTTCGGTAATTCTTTATGGATTACGCTTAGTGGTCACGACGGTTTCAAACGGTCTACAGTCGTGGAGTGATCTCCAGCGACTCACCTAATCGTTGATGTGCTACGGTTCGATCTTAAAAAACCCTCTTTGGGTTTTCGATTAGGAACGGTCTTGGTAAGAATTAGAGAGAGTTTTCACACTATGCTGTTAACAATCTCGAAGTCCGAACCTGTAAGTACCGGTCGATTTGTTGCTAACTGTCGTATGCAGGAACTTCTGGCGATTGTAGCTGTGGAATGCTGTAGCTGGTTGCTGTTGTAGCTGGTTGCAGAAAAGATGCCAATCCTCTACCACATGTTCACACTACCTCGTCATTGTTATTCAACAAAGTCATGATCAACCAAAAGACCTTCAACACGGCTTCTGCTAACTCTGATACTAAAGATCATGACACCAAACAGTGTGAGCATGTCGGCTCGAAGAATATCACATCACAAGGAAACATGCTGCTGAAAGATGACTTGGAAACAAATGTTGGATGATAAAGTCGAAGAATACTCAAAGATCATCCAAGACAATCAATCAGTCATCTAATCATTACTGCTGAAGGCACATAGACTAAAGACTTTGAAGAATCAAAGACTACGAGCTATAAAGACAAGTTCAGAAGAAAGAATGCTAGAATTCAAATTATTATTTCCGGGGTGACCTCCCTTAGGGGGAGATTGTTAGGAATATAAATATTTATATGAAGGCTCGGTCACCCCGAGCATCTAATTAGCATTTCTATAGCTCGTAGGCTTATCTATATTATCAGTAATATTGTTAGTAGTTTAGTTATTAATTACTATTGTGGAGTGGGTCGGGGCTTTCCCCTCTGTCAGCTCGCTCCACAGTCCACTAGGGACATAATATGTAGTAGTATATATACCCCTTCCCACTCATGGGAAGGGTTGGACCTTTTCAATCTAATATTACACAAGTTTCTTTCTCTCACTAAAAGGCTCCCATTTCTCTCTCTAAAACCTCTTCCATTCGATCCATACAAGCCTCATACTAGTGATTCATGTATTGTGAATACCCTACAGAAAGGCAATAGGAAGTAAATGGGTTTGGAAAATTAAGTATAAATCTGATGGAAATGTAAAAAGATACAAAGCCAGGCTTGTTGCCAAGGGCTATAACTAAACAGAAGGAGTGGATTATGAAGAAACTTTTTCTCCTGTGGTTAAAATTGTAACTGTTAAGTGCATAATAAGTCTTGCTATGCAAAATGATTAGCCATTGTTTCAACTTAATGTCAATAATGCCTTTTTGTATGGTAAACTTGTGGAAGATGTTTATATGCAGTTGCCACAAGGTTATTTTGATAAAAATGATAAAAGAGTTTGCAAGTTAACAAAGTCATTATATGGGTTGAAACAAACACTCAGAAAATGGAATAAAAATTTGACTTGTGTTTTAAAAGAAAACGGTTTTTGTCAAAGTAAAAATGATTTTTCCTTGTTTAGAAAGTATGAAAACAATGTTTTTGTTTTGTTTTACTGGTTTAAACTGGTTTATGTAGATGACATTGTTATTAATGGTAACAATGTTGCAGAGATTGAAAAAGTTAAAGAGTTTTTAAGAACTAAATTTCTTATTAAATAATCTTTAACTTTTTCAATCTCAGCAACATTGTTACCAATAATAACAATGTTCTATGGAGGCAATATGACTCCCTAGTCAGTACAAGATTTCTTATTACATTCAGGTAAATTGAAGTATTTTTTGGGAATTGAAGTGTTGGAAGATAGCACAGGGCTGTGCTTAACACAAAGAAAGTATTGTTTGAAATTACTTGCTGAGTTTAGTATGCTTGCATGGAAACCAAGCAAAACTCCTATTGAATCTGTTAATGTTTCTGAAAAGAGTAAACAGAAAAGTGCTATCAAGGATGAACCTTTGCTTGGTATTAATAATAACCGAAAACTTGTGGGTAAACTTATTTACCTAACTTTGACTAGGCCTAATTTGTCTTATGCAGTTCACTACTTAAGTCAGGTTATGCATAGTCCTATGCAATATCATTTAAAGCTTGCATTTAGAGTTTTAAGGTATTTGAAAGAGTCACCAGGCAAAGGGATAACTTTTGGAAAAAATGGTCATTGTAATATGAAAGTGTTTATGGATTCTGATTGGGGAAAGTGTAAAGTAACTAGAAAATCTGTTACTGGATTTGCTATTTATCTGGGAGACAATCTTGTTTCCTAGAAAAGTAAAAAGCAAACTGTGTTAGCTAGATCTTCTGCTGAAGTAGAATTTAGAGCTATGTGTAATGTTACTTGTGAGATTATGTGGATTTTGAAAATATGCAATGATCTTAAGTTGCAGGTTGAGACACCTGTGGAGATGTTTTGTGATAATAGTAGTGCAATGCAGATTGCTGCAAATCCTGTGTTACATGAAAGGTCAAAGCATTTTGAGATTGACTTGTTTTTTATAAGAGAAAAACTTGCAAATGGTGTAATCAAAACTATTAAACTCAAATCTGAAAACAATGTTGGTGATGTTTTTACAAAAGGATTTAGTGTTCATGAACACAGAAAGTTTTGTGAGTTGTTGAACTTAAAGGATTTTTATAAGCCTTAGGTTAAGGGGGAATGTTGAAATATAAGCTAAGGGCTTATAACATTGCAAAGTTGTTTTCTTCTTTTTTTTCTTGTGCAGGTTGTGGTTGACTAAATATTCAAAGATCAAGGGCTAAAGGTATACCCGGATTAAAAGATAAAGGACCTATACCATCTACAAGCTAAACTGTCTACCCTAGCTATATAGTCTCTCATTCTTCACTTTTGTAATCAGGTGTTTAGTATCTATTTGTGTGTAAAATCTCTCTCTCACTAAAGTGTGAGATTGATTCTTGATTGTAATTCATTTTTGTTTCTGTGTAATTTCTGAACTCAAAACCAATATCCACATTTGAAGTGGATGCCTTATGTTGTGAATAAAAATAAAATGGGAGGTTGGTTGTATGAAATCTTGATGTTCTTGGTTTAATTAGATCATTGCTTTGTATAAATTTAACAATTTGGATTTGTAAAATATAAGTATTTATATATATTTGGACACAGATATATGTATGGATGAATGTATATATACTTTGTAAAAAAGAAGAAAATGATTTGATAGTGGTGGTTGTGTGGTGGTGGTCGTGTGGTGATAGAAGGTGGTGGTGTGATCTTGTGGTGGTAGAGGGTGGTGGTGTAGTTGGGAACTCAAAATAGAATCAAGAGTAAACTGCAAAAAATGATGTTGCCAAAAATGTTTCTGAGGCGAAGGTAAAATAGTCATTTCACTGGCCTTTGACTTTTGCTAACGGGGATATTTAACGCTCGTTAGCCGAAAAGGACATTTTTCGCATTTAAGTTTTGTTCAAGGGCATTGTTTGCAAAAAGTGCAAACGTTAGGTACACAACTTGGACAGTTTTTTTTAAGAACATTTTTCCCAAAAATGGCAAACGTTATGGACATAATTTGTAGTTTAGCCTTGGTAACAAAGGGTATGTTTGGTCCGGAGCGGTGTGGAGCTTTTTGGGGTGGTATGCAATGAGCATTTTGATTTTTAGTCGCCGTTTAACAAAGAAGCGGTGGGCATTTTGATTTTAGTAGTTGTTTGGCAAAGGAGCGGTGAGCTGTGGCTATTTTTAAGGAATGCTAATTCTCTAATGCTTGTTTAAGAAGCTCTAGCAAAGAAGTAGTGAGCTATGACAATTTAGTTTGTGTTTATGTGTTATCTTGCTATGGATGCATCAGTAGATGCACATATCGTAGTTATTTGGCTAAAAATAAAGGTTGAATATAACCATGTTGTTGTCTGTGTACATAAATAACACCCAACCATTTTACACATATAAACATGTTCTATTTCAATATGTATATATCATTTTACGCCATTTACTCATTTATAATTACAGTTACATATGTTATCAAATGCTTTTATTTAGAAAAAAACAAGTTACTACTCACGGCTACTGCTCACACCTACTGCTCACAGCTATTGCTCACAGCTACTGCTGCTACTTTTAACAAACACACTCAAATTGACTCAATAATAACAAATTAAAACGCTGCCACTATAAAGATTTTAAAACATCGTATATAAAATGCTAGAGAAAAAAGATGCGAAATATGTTACGTGGTTCAGGATCCAGGGAATAAACTCCTAAATAAAAGGCAATTTCATCAAAGGAGCATATACAGACAATCTTGGCCCTAGGCTGCCGAGAATACATAAAAGGGAAAATGCTAAAAAAATACATCGAAGTTGTCATTTTATGCCATTGTATGGTGTCACCTTTTTTTTTATAAAAAAATGATTAAACTCTTAAAAGCGTCTCATTGTGGGTATAAACGTCACATCATTAGTCCTTTATACTAACGGCCGTTAGTAAATAACTTACAATTCCGTTTTCTTACGTTTTTATACATTTTCAGCCGTTTTTCGTCCGTGTTTCTACGTTTTCGTCCGTTTCCATCAATTTTTTTACACGTTTTCGTCCGTTTTTTACACGTTTTCGTCCGTTTTTGTCCCTTTTTACACGTTTTCGTCTGTTTTTACACGTTTTCATCCGTTTTTACACGTTTTCGTCCGTTTTTTTACACGTTTTCGTCCGTTTTTACACGTTTTCGTCCGTTTTTGTCCCTTTTTTACACGTTTTCGTCTGTTTTTACACGTTTTCGTCCGTTTTTATCCGTTTTTTACACGTTTTCGTCCGTTTTTATACGTTTTCGTCCATTTTTACACGTTTTCGTCCATTTTTACATGTTTTTGTCCGTTTTTTATTTGTTTTAGGGTCTAGGGTTTAGGGTTTACATATTTTTATAAAGATTTTCCGAATTTTTATAAATTTTTCCGTTTTTACACATTTTTGTCCATTTTTTACACGTTTTCGTTCGTTTTTACACGTTTTCGTCCGTTTTTATACAACCCTAGCAGCCAAGCAAACACACCAACCTTTGGCCGCTGTCATTAATTGTTTATCCCAAATCCCACCAAGAGGAGGATAAGTTTTGAAAATGGCATGGTGCCCTCCAAAAGAAAGGCAACTTAAACAAACTGCATTTATGTGAAAAAAAAAAAAAAAAAAAAAAAAAAATCTCTTTAGTGACTTGAGGTGGAGGACTAGAAGCATATATTAAATTATAATCTCATTCTTGGAAATAAGTACAGGGACTGATTGTGTCATTTTTATATCTTGTAGTTAAGTTGGTTTTTATTGTGAGGGGCTGGAATGCATTTTATGGAAAAGTTGAGAACTCAAAAGTGCAAAGGTGTTAAAGATAACTTGGTCAAGAAAGTCAACCTATAATGGGTTCTCATTCTCCGGGGTTTCTCATAACCTTTTCTCTCTCAAAAAACGCCTCTCTCAAAGTGTTTACACACAGTTTCAATCTTTCTCAATATTCATTCAGTTTTTTACAGATTAATATATGTTATTCTAATAGACGAATTATCATTTAGATAATAGAGATACATCAGAATAATAGGTGGCATCTTGTGGTTGATTTCATCAGTTTGTTGAATTGAGAATTAACAGGTTATAAAGTGATTTTGATTATGTTTTTTTACATGGTATCGGAGTAGTTTTACAATATATTGCTATGAATCGTTTTTTGAAAAAATTGGGGTTACGCAAAATTGGTGTTTTTTAGGGTTACACAAAATTGGTGTTTTTTTTTAGGGTTACGCAAAATTGGTGTTTTTTATTACTATAGACCGATTTCTAAACCAAATAATGTTGGGGCCTCGACTTCAAAACCGAATGTTGATCCTAATGTAGGTTCACCAATGGTTAATGTTGGTTCTCCTTCTTGTTCCGATCCTACTAGTAGTACGACTCCTTCTCATGATGTTCAAGTAAGAATAATAATTGGGCGAATGATATCAACCTTGTTGATTTGAAGAACACTTTTGATGTGCTTACGGAGCAAGATTCGGCTTTGGAACCTGTGAGTGGCACTACATGTAATCCTAAAGATATTCCTACTTCTTCCACAGCTCCTTCTCCATCGACTATGAAGAGCACTCCTAATCCGGTGGTTGATGGTAAAAGGAAGGGTAACCCATTTTCTAAGGTGGGTGAAGCGGTTGTCTCTGATAGTGATGATGATGAGGTGTTTGAGCCAAATGATCCTATAGAGAGTTACTTTTCATCAACAGGTGGAGGTAACGAGCGTGAAGACTATCTTTCTGATGATTATGCGGCTCAGGTTTACGACTTACCAGGGCAATTTGATGAGTTTTGCGATCAGTTTGATATCAAGCTCCATGGCCGTACGAGGAAGTAATCTTTTATTTTGTTAGTTTATTAGTTTGGTATGTCTTTTTATATTGGTTATTGGTTGTTCTAGTTGTTGGTAGCTAGTTGTTCGTTTATTGTATGTTATAAATGATCTAGTGGTTTTTCAAGCGGTTGCTTGAGGTTAACGTGGTATTTTAGCCAAATTTCATTGTACTTTAAACGGTTTTTTTGGAGTAATATATTTTATCAGGGTGAAAAATCCCTTTTACCAAAAAAAAAATTTGGTGTTTTTTTAAGATTCCAAAATTAAGGTTTGATTAATTTGGGGCTTTTGCTTTTAGAGGCTTTTGTTAGTCGATTAACTTGTGCTAATCGATAGATTGTTCGTTGAATTGCTCGATTTAGAAGTTTGGTTGAAAACACCTAATTTTATGAAATTAGGGCTTTGAAGATCTGGTATAATCTTGATTCTACGGCTGTAAGATTCTTGTTTCCGCTGTTGTTTGTAGATTTGAGTTCAGTTTAGTAAGTCTTCTTATCCTACCATGTTCTATGTTACAAGATTGGTAACTTTGTTACATTCAGGGATAAGTTTGAGCATTAATTGTTCTTGTCTTTGTCAATTTCTCTTGACCTACCACTTTAGTGGCAAAGAATCCTGAGAACTATTTGTTGGCTGATTCTTCTTATTATTGGTTTTATCTTCTTTTATCTGTTGTTGCTTTTTGTTGTTTTTATTGTCAATATGGGTGCTTATGGTTATGATGATGATTTTCAGCATTATGAGAACGAATGAAAATGATTATGATGATGAACATGTAACACATATTGAAAGGAATTGAAAATTACAGTAGTGGGTCTTGTGCTACGCTACTTGCTTTAGACCGTAAAATTAAAATTGGTTTAATAGATGGTACATGAAGAAGGTTAATATTGATAAGGTTTTGGGTAGACAGTTGGATAGATGTAATACTATTGTGCTTGGTTGGATATTGAATTCTATCTTTGAGAAACTTTATCCTGAGCAAAAATTTTCAAAAAGGACTTCTTATGTTTGGCAAGAATGAAAAGAAACTTATGATAAGGTTGACGGATGTGTCACTTTTAACTTGCATCGTAATATCAGTTTGCTATGTCAAAATGAAACTGCATAATTTCTTTGGATAATCTCGTATTTTTACTGTCCATCCAATTATATGATGTCATAGATATATACCGTTTTCTTTTGTACTTTGTGCATGTATACATAAATTATAACGGTGTACAAGTCATCTCTCGTGAATTAACTCACGGTTAAATTCACATGACAAGCATTTCTGATTTGTATAATGAATAATCTTATTTCTAGCCTATCTATGTATATGAACCAAACCAACATGTGATATTGTCGCTGAAAAAAAAGTTTAGTCTTTTAATTGTTGTGAAACAACGGCCTAATAGCAATAACATATAACTGATGCATGTATGAAAGAAGAAAGTAGAGAGAATCAAGACTAATATATTTCATTGAGATTGATTTCACAAACTACAAATGAACCTCAATTTATAGGGCTCTCATAATCACAATATTTAGTACAATCATAATTAGGGGGAATACAAAAGATGAAAGGTTTGAGAGGTTGAGGTATATGGATAGCCACAATCATAATTATTCATAACACTCCCTCTTGGCTATCCATTATTAGTTCTCATACGCTTAGATATGTTGCCTCGTTAAAAACCTTGCTTGGAAAACCCTGTGGGACAAAACCATAGCTAAGGAAAAAAGAGTGCAGCGCGTATATTCTCCCTCTGATGATTAGATCACTTAAGTTCACTGAGACTTCGCATTCCTATGCCATGAACCAACTTAGTAAATATTGCTGTAGGAAGTGCCTTGGTAAATAAGTCTGATAGGTTCTCATTTGAACGAACCTCATGAACAATAATATCGCCACTCTTCTGCAAGTCATGGGTGAAAAGAATCTTCGGTAGAAAATGCTTGGTTCTGTCACCTTTAATGTATCCGTCTTTAAGTTGAGCAATGCATGCTACATTATTTTCATGTACGACTATTGGAGCTCCCTGTCCTGAAGAAATACCACATGATTCATGAATATGTTGTATAACACTTCTCAACCATACGCATTCCCGACTCGCTTCATGGATGGCCAAGATCTCTGCATGATTCGATGAAGTGGCACTCGTTGTTTGCTTTACGAAACGCCATGAAATGTCAATACTGGAAAAAGAGTACATAACTTCTTCATACGCTTTGGGGATGTTGCCTTATTAAAACTTTTCTGAAAAAACCCTGTGGGGAAAAAAACCAACGAAAAAGGAAAAAAGAGTGTAACACATATATTCTCTCCCACTGATGATCACATCACTTGAAATCCTTGAGTTCGCACAACCGAACATCATCAACCAATATCTTAATTATTGTCATGGTCAGTGTCTTTCATAGAAAAATTTGATCGAGTATCGCATAAATGAATTTGTTAAATACTATTTTCACTAGTTGTGATTCACCCTCCAATATGAGGACTCGATATTCATTGTACATTCTTGTACTTTGAAATAAATTCAAACTGAATGATACTTAAATCATATCATATATGACGAGCAAGAACCATCATTGTTTCTAAGACACTTCACACTTTCATCATCTTTGTTTATCAAAGGGGTCTTACAACATGTGACCTCAATCTCATAGACATGAGCATCATTTGTCCATATAAAGTATATCTAACAATTTAAGGATTTAATCCTTCTAATGTTCAATTCATATATTAAGATGAACTATGTCTGTCAAGTCAAATTTATTTTATAAGTACTCAATTGCCTTTGTAAACACCCTTGGAGTTCCATCGATATTCAAATAATCAAACTATATAAAACTTATAACATATTAAAATCCGAATACTTAAATAAAGTTTTATGAGCAAACTTATTCATTTTCGTGGCACATTTTCAGCAAGTATACACTAATGCGATTGTAACATGTATGCCGATTTGAATTTTAACGCATATCCTGTAATATAATTTAATCAACTTGTATTCTCGAGAGCTTTTCTTATTGAAATTCAAAATTTGACGAGCTCTATTCATGTATCCTTTAGACGCATATCAATTATTTCTCATATTGCCAGACTTCTATAATAATAAAAAAAAATACATTATTGGATCCACCACATTAGAACATGTCTCCTCAAGATAATATCCTAGTCTTCGTGAAAATATATGTGTGCCATTAGTTGTGCCTTGAATATCATGATTTCTATAATTTAATTTTAATTTCACATAAAGACCGATGCATATCCAATAAGTTTTACACATTTATGTGTATGGACTTCAAGTCCCAAAACACGTCTCATCACAAGAGACTTCAATCTTTAATTAGTTACTTGCGTCTTTTCATTTTGGCCAATCATCTTGCAGGTTTGTTTTCAAGATCCCCACTCTTATTATAGCACTATATTATTATCATTATCTTGCGCAATATTATACTCAATAGTACTATCGACGTCGATTCATTTTAGTTCGATTCCACATTTTACTAGACATTATAATATATCATTTATCGAGATCTCATAGTTTTCACATACCCGGGGTTTTTCAAGAACCTTTGTGTCTAGTGTCTCTTTAGAAGACTATTATGGGGTCTTTATTACCTCGATTCGACCATCTTGATTTTCTTGCTCCATTTTATCATTTGAGGACTTTTATTTGGAATCGATTTGTCTATCACGTTGCAGGCGTGCCATAGACGTTGGTTGTACTTTGGGACACACATTTTAATTGGAGCATTAGCAGCGTATATATTATCTAGTCATTTTTAGGTCACTAACATGCTGGCAATTACTAGTTCTGGAAAATTAAGTGTCCCGTGAACTTCAAGTTCATATTCATTAGTGTGAGGATCAACATTTCTATCATAATTCATTCCATATTTCTTGCTGCTTGTTCTCTCCCCCTGAATGAATTATCAATTTCAACATCCCATTGTGTGTTGTGGTGGATTTTACACGAAACAAATACCGCACATTTACAAGATTATTATATGGGAAACATATGGTTCGTGACCGAAAACCATTCTAGTAGGGAGTATTCATTATTGCTTGTTGGCATGATGCGAATTTATGTTTTATCTTTTAAAATCAAATGCCCCATAAAACTTATAGTTTGTTCTCATAACTATTACTTTTGCAATCAACTGAAGACGTTTTATAAACGTTTCAACAAAAGCACCATTTCCAAAAACATAATTTGGAAAACAATGTTCGCATTCTTTTAGTCGAGCCACTAACCACGCTAACTTTAAGTTGTGTCTTTGATGATCATTTTGACGATGCATCGATTTTTAGACTCAAAATGATCAACTCGACGGATGTATAGGCCTACATACATCCCCTTTATTAAAGAACAAAGTCCTTAATTTAATTTGGTGGTGATAAGTGAACACTACGCTCTATCGAGAACAATAAAAATAATGAAAACTCTTTGAAGAACCCATGGTTCGTGTATATGGTTCGCATCATCATTGACCGGGATGGTCTAACTGGTCATGCCAATAAATAATCTTGGCTCATAAACTATCGCTTATGACCACATATGCTTCGATTGCACTCGACTATATGAAAAACTTAATACATCATCACATTCTCCAATCAAATAAGTTCTTTTATAACTTTCACACTGTTCAATATAATATTCACATTAACTTATAGCATTATCAGGTCATAAAGTATAATCTATACTAGTGAAGTTGCATGTATATGTGATTAATCAGTTAATCAAGTGTCTTACACAAAAACAAATAATATCTCATGATATTTAAATCACACATATTTGACAAACTCAATAGCACAATTTAACAAACACAGTCTAACTTAATTTGTATCATATTATGTATTTGCCTTCCTAATAATGTCATCAAGACTCTTAGCAACATCTAAGAAAAACAAGGCATTACTTATTTATAGCAATCTCTAGATACGAATCATCAATTAAATAGGCATAATATAGTTCAAATATGGGGAAGAAACATATACACTAATCCTACTAATAACCAAACTCGTAAATAGAGTAAACAAGTCAAACCAAATATAAATCACATGCATATGCATTAAGATCTATCAATAACGTCACTTTAGTAATTTTCCTCAACTTTATATAGGTTTCTTTCATGTTATATGGAAAATCAGTGCATTAGAGCAACACTCACAGAGTTGTTCATGCTAAGAATTATGCTATAATATGCACGGTGTGAGTTACACAACAATCTTAAAATATCTAATGCACCGTAATATTTAAACATGCATAAGCTCCACACCTATATGTGTTTATAAGATTCATATCTTTACTTGTTACGCACATAGTCGAAACTCGAAATGTTTATTAGCTCATACAATGCAAATTCAAGCACATAGATAATCCACTAACCACTATTGATTTGCATAAATCATTGTCTAGCATTCTAGCGATTGTGTTACACTAATACTAGCTAGATTCTTGTGTAACCAAATGTATTAAGAACCAGTCACAACATGTGTTCCAACATAATTCATGTAACACTTATTATAATCAAACAAATTAACAATAATTCTTGCCATTCATCCAAAGCTAAGTTACCATAAGAATTAAAGTCGTGCGCTAGTATTAATCATCCATTGTGTACAATAACTGATAGCTAGGAACATCACGAAATTAAGTTTCCATTGTTAAAACATTAAACAAATAACATAAGTATATCTTCCTTTAGAGTTAATTAAGACTTATGATATGGTGAGTCCCAAATATTATATGATTCAAACACTAACAATACACGTAAAGCAATATACAAATTCTACAGTTTCACGTCATAGTTAGTAAAATCCATCAATTTAGCACAGACATGTCAAAACACCATTTAGAATCATCTTAAACCTCAAACCCTTTAACAAAAAGGCTCACGGTATAAACATGCTTATATGAGAAAAAAATAATCACTTGGAATTTAAAATCACAGTTAGCGACTCGATCGACCCAAGTTTGTTCATTATGGCCATGTTTAATTTAATTACACTTAATTATAAAATCTAATGCTCATCAATCATCATACGTGTCTTTTCGTCAATCGTACTACATCTCAAAGATTTAAATAGATACCAACATGTAGATAGATATTATTAAATTAATACTCATAGATCAATAGGATTTATAATCAACAAGTACTACCAGTCATTATTTAATTAATTCACATATATTCATATTGCATGTTTAAAAGGTCACATAGAAAATGGGTTCCAACGATCAAATACGACACATATGATTATAATTGACTAAAGGTTCGAGATTTACCTCATCAACTCAAAACTTATTTTGAAGCCACATCAGTTCAGTTGAAGGACCATGGAACTGACTGTATAGTTCCCTCATTATTTAATTAAATCGTGTGAGACTTGACACAATCAAATTCAGTTTCCTTCTTCCTTGCCGTCAACTTTTTTCCGTAAATCATTTGTGCTGATAATGTGTTGTGAAACAACGGCCTAATAGCAATAACATATAACTGATGCATGTATGAAAGAAGAAAGTAGAGAGAATCAAGACTAATATATTTCATTGAGATTGATTTCACAAACTACAAATGAACCTCAATTTATAGGGCTCTCATAATCACAATATTTAGTACAATCATAATTAGGGGGAATACAAAAGATGAAAGGTTTGAGAGGTTGAGGTATATGGATAGCCACAATCATAATTATTCATAACAAGTCTTTTAATGGTTACAATGGGGACCCAATGCTTTTGGTCTAGTAGTGTGTGAGTTGGCCACTAGAGGTTGTGGTTTAAAGGAGTGTTTGGCTAAGCTTATGAATTGGGCTTATGCTTATGTTATATAAGCGACTTATTATATATCATGAGTTAATAAGCCTTTGCTAAGTGTTTAGCTTAGCCTATCACAATTAATAATGTAAAATAACAAAAAAGTATATGAATGTTAAATAGTGTCGTTATTAAATGAGGTTATAAAAATCTTTTTTTATAATATTGTTATATAAGCCCACCCCTTCACATATAAGCCACAAAATTTGAGCTTATCACAACCTCACTCATATAAGCTTAGCCAAACACTTACTTTAGGTTTATTTAACATATAAACTAATAAGCTTATAAGCCCATCATATAAGCTTAGCTAAACCACCCCTAAGTCTTGAGTTGCCTATCATCCGAGAGGTTGTGGTTTAAATACCGCTGAAGACATTTGTAAGATAAGTGATATAGGGTGAAAAAATTATCGTTCAAAATATAAAATAAAACGGTTACAATGGGGGATGAAAAAAAATTATGCATGTGTAGCACAAAATAAACTTTACGCCAAGTACTGGCTAATAAAAAATACTGACACTGCATAAATTATATAGAAGTAAGTTACTTCCACCCGAAAATTGACGCGAACCAACAAACCGATCGAAACTGGACCGAACCGAATCGAACCGACCTTTTTCGGTTCGAAACCCGAAACCGACCCGAACCGAGTTATTCGGTTCGGTTTCGGTTTTGATATTTATTTCTCGGTTCGGTTCTCGGTTTGAGTTTCTTTCTTTTTCCATTTTTGGGTCTGGTTGGTTTTGTCGGTTCGGGTCGGGTTTGACCCGATGCTCACCCCTTGAAGTAGCAGATCGTCTTACATGTTTGTGATTTTAATCGTCTAATGAATGCTTAACTACATGGGCTAAACTATTTTTCGTCAAAGTTAACTGGGCATGCGTTATTATTGGGCCATGAGAAAATGCAAATATAGCAACAGAACATTACTGTACGTATATATTAAAGCGTTTGACATTTATGAAAAAAAGCAAAAAAAAAAAAAAAAAAAAAAACAAAAAAAAACATTTGACATTTATACTTCATTACTTCCACTTAATTCATACTTATGCTGATGTCACTAAAAAAAAAAATAATGTTATTCTTCACACTTATTTTACCACTGTATGGTCAACTGGGGACTTTTTTTATATTTTATATATATAAAGATTCACTTTTGGTAGCTTTAATGAGGAAGAGTAAATGTGCACAAAAATTTGTATGGTGCAACATGCTTAAGCTTGAAAATAAATCTCAAAAATATATACCGAAATAATATTTTATCAAATAAAACGAATGGTATTCAAGCCATAACCCGCCAATTATTGCCCGGAAGATGAAGTGAATGTTAAGTATTAATGATTTAGAATGCTTACAACTTTTCAGTTGCTTACGACTTTTCAACTAGATTTTGAAGATTATAAATAACCCATATCATCATTTTCACAGCCATCGGTTTGAGCTTTTTCCAAATCGACAATATCAACAAATCAGATTATCCTAAACCTATCTCACCACTCGAACACAATCAATTACATCATCAACTACATCAAAAAATCCCGTCTCCAAACACAGCCACGACTCGAAACGAAGAAATAATAATAAAAGATCTCAGTTTTTTCTTCTCTTTCGTGTATAACAACAACCTCTTATAACTTCAATATATATCCGAATCTATAGAGAACAGAAATATAACAATTATGCTATTTTCTTTCTTCGATTCGTTCAGACTCAATCAAATGGAATTAACAATTAAAGATCTCAGTCTCATCTCTTTTGGGTATCAAATATGCGTCCAAAGTCATAAACCAAAAGAGAAAAGTCATCATCAATCTATTTTTTAAGTAAACCTTCAATTAATATACGAACCCTTTAAAAGAAATAACAAAACCAACAGGTTTTGTTATTTACTTTGGTTCGATAGGAAAACGAAAACACAACAACATAAACCTACCCGAGACCCAAGATGGATCTTGAAGCCATCTTGATTCGTTTGGAACAGCAACGTAATCACATCATAAGGTTTGTTTGTGTCGGATTAGATGCTGGAAATGAGAAGAGAACACAACTTTGATCGGATTAGATGATTTTTTTTTTATAAATCTGAGTTGAGAGTGCTATTAGAAAAGGGGGCGGATTGTTTGAGGTGGGATTAGGGATTGATTGTATTAGGGTTATAAGTTCTTTTTAATACAATAATACCGTGTGTTATTGGATCAAGTATAAGTTTTCATTGGGCCCCGGATTGGACAGTGTATATCTTAATTATTTTTGGGCTGCAACCTATATAACACTCTGTATATATGAATTGTGTTTGGACAGTGTATATCTTAATTATTTTTGGGCTGCAACCATTGGACTAACTATGATATTGATATGGGCTTAGGTTGAGTTATTGCAAGCAAAAGATCAGCGTTAATGAAGACATGGCTCATGATGGTTAGTTCAGTTGATGGTGATATCGTGAAGCAAGCTTTAGAATCATGGATTAGACGTTTAAATATGCCAGTATGATAAGATCGATCCATTTGCGTTAATGCTTCTTTTTTTTTCTTTTTTTTTTTTTTTTTTTTAATTTTTTAATTATAGACGTATATATAGTTGTGACAAGAATTTTTTTTAGTTGTTGAATGTTTCATATATGGTGCAAACCTTATTTTTTTTTAGTAGTTGTCTTGACATTATGCTTTGATTGTTCTGATTTTTCATATAAATACTTACATGTTGTGTAATCTGCTTGAGTTTATGTTGCTTTGCTGCATGACGGCTAGATAGAGTTTTCTTATTAATTATAGAGTATACATTATATGATCTATGCTCTTTGCTAACATCATGGATTTAGTCACTGACACTTATTACAGATTAACACTAACTTCCTTGTATTGTCATTACGTCAAGGCGTTTAAAAATATGTATGCTATCTGCTTAGAACTACGGATTTAGTCACGCGTCAGACGTACTGTCGACACTAATTACATATTAGCATTGACTTCCACATATTGCCATCGGGTCAGGGCGTGTAAACATGTTACCCTTAGCTTGCAGATTATATTTGGTCTTTGGCTTCTCTTAGTTGCATAGTTTAGAGACCAAAACATAAATTAGTTACTTATTTGTTCGAATATACAAGTTATACGTTGTTATATATTTTAGACTCACCATCACGTTAACAAGTCAACAAATTATTATAACATTGCGCAATGAACATCAAGATACAATTCGTGCAACACACGGGTTTTCCACGCCTCGTGGATAATAATTTTGCTACATTTATAAGTGTCACAAATATTTAAAAAAAATAATCCACATATATAAGTGTGTACAATTATAATAAAGCTACACTTATATGTGTAGCAAATGTTTTCACATTTTTTATTATAAACATTTTTTGCAATTTTGCCACACTTTTATGTGTGGACATTAAAAAAATATTTTCACACTTTTAGCCATAGAAATTTGGATAATATCTCCACAATTATATGTGTAGAAAAATTTGTCATACCGATTATTACAACACATGAGAAAGTGTGGACTCAATAATTTTACACATTTTTAAACGTGATCATTTTGCCTTTAAAATATGAAGAATTCAACTAGTTTTTTTGTAGTGTGTATACAATTCTAGAAACCTTTTTCCTCACACCATCATAGTTATCAAAATACTATTTGCTCTAACACGACATTCTAATCAAAAGACAATTCTACAGGCCACTACACGAGCCGAAAGCCCGATACCAACAAGTATGATCAATGACTCGTATATATATACTTTATACGTGCAGATGTGTGTTTTAGATTTAATGAAATTGATGTACAATAATTTCCTTTTGTTCAAACGTGCAGAAGCTTTAACCAAAATAAAAGCGAAACCTAGTTTATTGGGGTGGTGGTTGGCGTTGCTGGAAAATACGTCACCTACTTACGACATGGTCAGGGCTATATGCTTGATTAGGATAACACATTGTTTGTTTTTGTTTTTGTTTTGGTTTTCTATATATGTAACTATACTAGTAGGATAATCTCGTGTGTTGTCCACCCAATTATACGATGTCATAAATATATATCGCTTTCTTTTAATTTGTACGTACTTTGTGCATGTATACATAAATTTTAACGGTGTGCAAGTCGTCTCTCGTGAATTAACTCGTGGTTAAATTTACATGACAAGCATTTCTGATTTGTATAATGAATAATCTTATTTCCAGCCTATAATATGTATATGAACCAAACCAATATGTGATATTGTCGATGAAAAAAGATAGTCTTTTAATGGTTAATTGGTTACAATGGTAGATTCAAAAAATTTATGTATGTGTAGCACAATATAAACATTACTCCCACTGGCTAATAAAAAATATGATACTACATAAATTATATAGAAGTTAACAAAGTTACTTCGATCGTCTTACACGTTTGTGAATTTAAACGTCATTAAAATATGATCACATGAACCCAACCAAAAGTAAATGCTTAACCACTTGTATTAACCCGGCTAACTTAGGGTTCTCGTCAAATTTTACTGGGCTTGCGTTATTATTGGGCCCTATAACTTGTTCTTATGACGAATTCCCAGTTAGTCAGATGAGCAAATGCATATATAGCACAAAACAATATATATAAACAATACACATTGACATTTATTATAATTTCGACATCACAAGGCCAATCCATATATGGCACACAAAGCTTAAATCGGCTTTGAATGTGTATGTGTTGAGTAACTCGAGCTCGATGAAGAATAGTGGAGAAGTAAAATACCAAGGCACCAATGTAACGGCATTATAGACAGTAATTAATCACGCATATCTGATGCTAAAATGTTCTAAGAAGCAGGGGCGGTTCTTAGCTGTTGTTGTGGGGGGGGGGCGACTTAATAAATATAAAATTTTTTTGGACGGCCACCCCTGTTTTTTTGCTCAGTAGTGGTAACTTATCCGTATTTCGTCAAAAAATTTTTTATATTTATCAAGTCGCCCCCCCCCCCCCCGATTATTTTTCTTAAATTTTTTTTTTTTATATTTTAATAAGTTTAAGAGTCGAATAAAATCTACTTTTTTTATTTTTATAGCCCACAATCCACTTAGGTCATGTTTCTTTTTTGCTGTTAGTGGAAGGAAAGGTAGGGTCCACTTATTTAATATGATTTGTTTTGTACTTGAGGCCCACTTCATCCCTTGTTTTGTCTGAGGCATAAGAGCAATCTAAAGGATGCTCTCCCAATTCAGACGAATTAACAGAAATGGCCCCACATAAGCCCCACATATCCTTTAGCTAACAAAAAAAAATAAACACCCCCTTAGCCCACTTAATTTATTTATCTCATTTACTCCTTTAGGCCCTTTTCCTTTTGTTTCCACATTCCAGCGAGCAAAAAAAAAAACATAAAGAAAGAAAAAAAAAATACAACGCTCTATCTATACTCCATACCACCACCACCACGATCTACAATACTACTCCACCAACACCACCAGTCACGACCGCCGACCTGATTCCACCACCAGACACCACAGATTCCAGCTTCTACCACCATTATCCACCAGGTTTGTTTAATTTTGTTTTTGCAATTAATTTTGTTTTTGCCCTAATTTAATTTATTGCTATGTAAGTAATTTGTTATTCCTTTTTCATTGGTTTTAAGTTGCAAATTGCTAAGTTAATTGTGTTTTGCCCTAATTTAGATTATTGCTAAGTTAATTATTTTTGCCCTAATTTAGTTTATTGCTAAGTTAATTGTTTTTGCCCTAATTTAGTTTTTTGCTATGTAAATTATTTCAAGTTAATATTGATTCCCTTTTTTTTTTTTTTTTTTTTTTTTTTTTTTTTTTACATTTACAAATTACAAGTGTAAACTCCTAATTGCTATATCGATTATGTTTTTTTAGGATATCATGGGAAAGCTGAAAACTATTGATTCTTTTTTCAAAAGAAAAGATGATGAACAAGAGAGTAAACGTCACAAAGCTTCACCAAGTGAGCCACAACCAGTTACTAATGAAGCGCCACAACCAATTACCAATGAAGCAGATCTTAATAATCTAGAAAGAGATCCGGCAAAGCGAAAACAAATATGGGAGTATCCGGTTAATTCAAGGGAACAAGTAAGACGAGCTTATCTTTCTTTAGGTCCTTACCAAATACGTATTACGGAGTATGCAAATAAAGGTTCAAATAATCATACTCGTAGGTTCTAGTATTCGTATTTTAGTATGTTCCCAAATTGGTTAGAGTATTCTCCAACCACACATGCTTCTTATTGTTTTATGTCTTATCTATTTAGTGATAAACCAAGTGTGAGTCATGGTTATGATGCATTTACTGTTAAAGGATTTGATAAGTGGAAAAAAGTCAATGGGAAAGATTGTAGATTTTTGCAACACATTCGAACTTCTCAATATAGAAATGCTGTGCAATTTAGTGAAAACTTGTTGAACCAAGAAGCACACATTGAAAATCTCATATTGAGACAAGATGAAGAGCAAAGAATAAAGAACCGTTTACGATTGAAAACTACTGTTGATGTAGTTCGTTGGTTGACATTCCAAGCTTGTGCTTTGCGAGGACATGATGAATCTTCTACTTCCAAGAATCGAGGTAACTTTCTTGAACTGCTAGAGCTTCTAGCTTCTTATAATGATGAAGTTGCAAAGGTTATTTTAGATAATGCTCCCTATAATTCCAAGTATACTTCACATGATATTCAAAAACAAGTTTTGAGTGTTATTGCAAATAAAGTTCGAATGCATATTCGTAGTGAAGTGGGGGATTCATACTTTTGTGTAATGGTTGATGAGTCACGAGATGAGTCAAAGAAAGAGCAGATGGCCATAGTTTTGAGATTTGTTGATGTAGAAGGGATCATAAGAGAAAGATTCTTGGATTTAGTTCATGTTAGAGATACCTTATGCGTATTACGTCAACTGCTTTGCTCACAGGTTATTTACATGTTTGTTTTCACTTTCAATTTGAAAAATTCTAAAATACTTTAAAGCTTATTATCTTTTTTGCTAACAGGTTACAACTTGCATTAGTTGCTGCTTCAAGGGAAGTCATTCCAGTTCACCAGTTTTTTACACACTTAGCTTTTATAATTAATGTGGTATGTGCTTCTAGCAAACGTCATGATGAGTTACAAATGGCAAAGGCAGATGAAATCAAAAAGTTGTTGGAACTTGGTGAAATTAAATCGGGAAAATGACTGAATCAAGTTGGGACATTAAGAAGAGCTGGTGATACACGTTGGGGTTCTCACTTTAACTCTGTTTGTAGCTTGCTTAAGATTTTTGATGTCACTCGTGTTGTGCTCCAGGGAATCATTGATGATAGATCTCATACTACTGCTGGTCAACGGGGAGATGCTGATGCAGGTTATGTTCACATGAAATCATTTGAGTTTGTGTTTATTCTTCACATTTTAAAAGAACTAATGGGAAAAACGAATGCACTTTCTCAAGAAATACAAAAGAAATCCCAAGATATTTTTAATGCCATGGAGTTTCAGCAACAAATGTCAGTCTGAATAATTATAGAAATAATGGGTTTGATCAATTACTTGCAGAAATGACCTTTTTTTGTAGCAAGCATCACGTAGAAATGCCGGATATGAAAGCTCCATATATATCTACTCGGTATCGGCCTCGTAAAACAGATCTTCATGTCACATTTGAACATTACTACCGAGTAGATCTGTTTACAGCCACATTGGACAAACAGATACATGAGTTGAATAGTAGATTCAATGAACACGCGATGTAGTTGTTAGATTCGTAAAATATTCAAGACCCGCCTTCGCAATAAGATGTCAGATTCGTATCTCGCGGATAGCTTGGTGATTTACATAGAAAGAGAAATTGCTGAAAAGATTGATTCCATGTCGATAATCGATGCTTTCAAAGATCTTAAAGATCGTAAGGCTGATCTGTAACTCTGCTACCCGGTACACACATTTTCTCTCAGTATTTTCATATTTATTTTAGTTTTTGTTTGTTAGAAACTATTTACTTTTTATGTGTAAGAACGATAATTTGAACGATTGAAGAAAACTTAGATTTTTAGTGTTATTTTTGTTTGACACGACTCGAATTAGAAGACCCTAATTTACTAACCGAAATATAACGATAAGACAAAAAAATTTTCGGCCCCCTTCACTAAAAACTTCAAGATCCGCCACTGCTAAGAAGCACCCAATTCTTGGAAGAAAATTGCGGAATGATCTTGAATTAACGGTCAATTTAGTTTTATAATTCGGAAAATAACGCAGACTGTTTTCTTTAAACATATAGGGTAAAGTATTTTATGTACAATAGGAACCTTTAGATTAGATGGATCATGATATCTCATTTCAGCAGATAGAAATGTACATTAATGGGATGCAAGAAGGCCTTATGTATCTGACCATCTAATTACTTGTGCGCGCGCGCGCTTTATTTGTTACTGTATTTTGTTCGCTTCTTTCTCTTCTTTACTTATAAGGATCAGGCTTAATTGATCTGGCTCGAGAACTTTTAGAGAAAACTTGGTGAGAACTTTTAGAGAAAACTTTGTGAGACATGACTCTTTTGAAGCGTAAGTTATATAAAAGTTGTTATTTATAGATGAACAATGTCCTAGGCCAAATCCTAGTACAATCTGTCCTGGAAGACGAAAATGGCCTCTATTACAGGAACCCCTCCTGGGCCGCCTATTTTGGTCAAAATGTACAAGTTTTAAAACAGATAGTACAGGCGGCAGCAACAGGCAAAAGTCAACACCCCCCCTACAGGGGGTCACGATAAGATGGGCCGACGAAAATAAATGCTGTAATGCTAGGTCAAAGAACGCTAAATTTCGCCATGTTTGACTCAGCGTCATGTTAATGTTCAGTTTCACTCACAAAACAACTCAAATATGTAATGCAAGAAAACTATTTTCAAAGTTACTTCACAAGAAGGCTAGTACAGTAGTGTGAAAAGGCAATATGGTAAGTCGTAAGTTTTTTCCACTAAAACAAACAACTTTTGGAGTCATGTAGACTGAAATGTTTGGCGCGGAGCTTTTTGGAGCTTTTTTGGTCAATGAGCGATGAGAATGAGCTTTTTTATTTTTGATGTTCGTTTGGTAAGAGTGCAATGAGTTGTAGCAATTTTTTAGGAGAGCTTTTTTCCCAATGCTTCCTTTTGAAGCTTTGGATATTTACAAGAGCTTTTTTATATTCAATGACTAAAATACCCCCTACCTAATCCCTAATAAAAACCCTATATATCTTTTTACGTCATTTTACATATATATAAATACAGCTACAGCTGTATTACCAAACGTTTTTATTTAAAAAACAGCTACTGCTCACGGCTACTGCTCACAGCTACCGCTCACTGCTACTGCTCATTTTACCAAACACAGCCGTAGACTGAAATGAGTTTATTGTGGAAACTATAATGATGATTTTAAGAGCATCTTAAATGGTAAATCTTTTGAAAAGGTTTATATAAATTCCATGTCATATCATAATAACTTTTAAATTTTTTATTTTATAAACCTATAAATGAGTTACATGTATTAGTTGCAATGAAAAGATCCATAAACTTTGACTTATTTCTTCTATGTCATAATAAACCTCTATTTCATTATAATGACTCAATTTAAAAACATTATACACCCCATCTTACTATAACAACTCAATTTACAAACATCTTCAAATTTTTTTTAAACTTTTTCATAAACTTTCCATTGTGGATGCCCAAACATCACAAATACAAAAAACTTCTCTCGTTGAATTTATAAAGAAATACAAGAGTTCTCTCGTTGAATTTATAAAGAAATACAAGAGTTTGAGTATACTCCGTGGAACTTACGCTTTTAATTAAATAGAACACGTATTTATTAAATAGAACACGTACTATGTTTGGATAGTTTTTTGTAACCTGTTTACATGTCAAATAGTTGAAAGGTTTTAGTCTCTCTTTTTCTTACCAACTTGTCGACATGATTCATTTGAGCATTTACATCGATACTCTTGGTATAAGGTCTTAACCATATCACTAGGAAGGCAAGAAGGCCTTATGTTATCTGACCATCTAATTACTTGTGTGTGCGCGTGCTTTATTTTTTACCATATTTTGTTCGTTTCTTTCTCTTCTTTACTCATAAGGATTAGGCTTAAATTGATCTAGCTCCAGAACTTTTAGAGAAAAATTTGTGAGACATGATTCTTCTGAAACGTAAAGCTATATAAAAGTTGTAATTTATAGATGAACAACGTCCTTGGCCATGGTTGTGGAAGAAGAAAATCAATGCTATTGTGCTAGGTCAAAGAACGCTAATTGTCACCATGTTAGACTCCGCGTCATGTTAATTTTAAGTTACACTCACTACAAGGATAACCGCTATTGGAGACGACCAATTTTTAGGAACGAATCCTTTCGTCGCTAAAAGTTTAATAATGTTAAATCATGTGCTAATGAGCGCTCATTTTATGTTAAAGAAATTGCAACTGCACGAGGTTCATTCAAGTTCCTACATTAATCACTCCTCACCCCAACCCACCCCAACTCGAAGAACCCACACACAAAGATCCCCAACTAGAGGCGGTCACTACTTCCGATACCAAACTGCTAAAACCGTACACCAGTATTCAGCCCAACCAATCAACATTCACTAAACAACAACTGAGCCATCTATCAGTTGCTCCTCACCCCAGCTCGCCCAAACACCCCCCAAATGCTCCAACTCAACACAACTATTACCCAAACGAACTTATTTTAATCGGTAAAGTTATTCAACCTCCATTCTAGTTTCCACAAGTTGATTTAAAACATTCATTCAGTATGTGTTTAAAAAAAACTAGATGAAAAGCGTGTATATAAAACATATACACCAGGTGTTTGATAAAATGGTTACATGATATTCTATAACTGTAATGCATTAGGTTCGAACTGTGATGCACTACTTTTGTACCGTGATGCATCAGTTTACACCTTGTGATGAACTTGTTGCTAAATGTGTGATGGACTTATATAGATAACATTTTTTTGTGTTATTATTCATCTAAATATGTTATGTTTAAAGTGTTTCTATCTTATAAAAATAAATACATATGTGTTTCGTAAAGTTGTACATAAGGTGTATGATAAAATGTCTTAGTGAGATTTTATAACTCTAATGCACTAAGTTTACACTATGATGTATCGGCTTTTAATGTTTAATTGTTTTTGTCATTTTTTCCAGTGGAAAAGGCTTTTAATATTGATTTTTTTAATGATTTTGTATGATTTTTTGTGTTTTCAGTTGACGTAATTTGATCTCACAACTGTAATTTTTATTATTTTTATTTTTATTTATTTTTTTTTGTGTGTTGCTTGATACAGTTGTTTTTAGTCATTGATGCACTAGGTTTTGTTTCTAGCTTTGATGTGTTTTTTATCAGGTTATGCATATGAGGTGTATACAACACTAATGTAGTAGGTGTATAGCACAGTGACGCAGTAGGTTTCCTCAATTTTTGTTTTGATTTGATTGATATAACATAGTGATGCAATAGGTGTATAACATAGTAAGGCATTAGGTTTCATTTAGGTTTCCACTATTTTGGTTATGATTTGGTTGATATAACAGAGTGATGCAGTAGGTGTATAACATAGTGATGCATTAGATTTCATTTAGGTTTCCTCATCTTTTGTTCTGATTTGGTTGATATAACATAGTGATGTAGTGGATGTAAAACACTGATGTAGTAGATTTCATTTAGTTATGCATAGTAAGTTTTAAGGTTTCCATAATGGTTGTTCTGATTTTGCTAGATTCAACATAGTTATGCAGTTGATGTAAAACAATGATGCAATAGGTGTAAAACACTGATGCAATAACTATGTAGATATTTTTATTGATTCATTTTTTATATATCAATTCTATTTAATAGTGACTAAATTTATATGTGTTAAACATACATATGTTCAAGTTGTTCGTGTCATGGATCATGTTGGTTTTTGTATTTGTGATGATGATAGAAATAGGACATGGAAGCTCAATTCCTTTTCTGCTTTTCCTTCACTTTCTCATCAGTAGTAATCTCACTATGATCGGATATAACATCCTTTGAATCATCAACAACTGGAGGTGGATTTGTACCTTCTCTTGAGCATAAAAACCAATTCATGTAGTGTATGTGGAAGAAAAGATGATCATAATTCCAGAACATGTACAAGACAACCGCTGCAACCATACAAGAAAATCAAGAAAATAGTGTGGCCAACGAGAACTAGTCTCAGAACATGTAAGCGTGATTCGGCATGATTTCAATATTATTCAAATTGATCTCACAACTGTAATATTCAATTTTTGTTCGGGTTGCGTGATGCAGTTGTGTTTAGTTATTGATGCACTATATTTTGTTTTTAGTTTTGATGTATTTTTTTATCAAGTTATGCATATGAAATATACTCAGCATATTTCTTCTCATTTTAAATCATTTAATGCATTATGTAATTTTGTGTAATGCATTTTGATACAAAATGCATAGTGATTCCGTAACTAATACATTGTAATGAAGTATATTATACCTTGTTTTGTAGTATAATAACACAGTGGTGCAGTTAAGTATTACTGTGATGCAGTAGAATAATACTGTGATGAAGTAGAATAACATAGTGATAATACTTTGACACAATAAAATTAAACGGTGATGCAGTAATATCACATTGAGATGCATTAGAGTAATCCAAATTGAGATGCACTAGAATAATACACTAAAATAACTTTTTGAATTAGGTCAAATTCCGTATGAGCTACAAATCATGGCTGCATTTTTACGCCTTCCAATTTTTGGCATGGCAAAATTACAACAACAGAATCATCATAGCCAGCAAAGTAGTATACAAATTAGATATAAAACTTTTTATTCTCATTCTCAAACTTTAAAAGACATCCTGAGGTTCATAAACAATGATGCACTAGCTTTATACATTGTGATGCACTGTTATTTTTTGTGCATCACACTTATCAATCTAGTGCATCACAGTATTCAGTATTCCACAATAATCAAAAACAAACCATAAATAAAAGTAATAACAAAGAATGATCATTAAAAGTAAAAGTAATTAGTTTGCAACACACATTAACCAAATGTAAAAGTACCATAGAAACATTAACCAAATGTAAAAGTACTAAACAAACACTCATCATTCAGTAAAACACATCTAAAAGATTTTTCAGTTTTTAAGTAATCCTGACACAAATGTCCTATGAGCTTTCAACGGTCTTGACTAGTGTTTTCTTAAACCTTTTCATCAAATCTTGATCCACTCTAACATAAGTATTTGCTAAAATCTTAAAGCTCTTTTCTTGCTTATTCACGTATGCTTCTGCTGCTTTCAGTAATTATTTCTTTTTGCCATTAAAACCGGTGAGTAATATCTTTACCAAGTACTTAGCTCGAAGCATATTTAGTTGTGATTTTTGACCTGCATCCTCCTTTTTGAATTCTTACAAAAGTACACCGTGACCAACATATGCTTCATGACAAAGACACCACAGTCAATCGACACCGGTATCACTCCTGAAAATTGACGATCTGTGAAAATTATAAGATATTGTTAAATTAATTTATTTTCTTAGATGATAAAAAAAAAATGCATTATAAAACATCTACTCCATCACTTCTTCACATCAACTGCATCACAGTTCAAAATTAAGTGCATCAAATAAACAACCAAACATACAAAGACATTTTCTCACTTAACACAACCTACGCGTAGCCTAATTGATCCTTATACAGGACAACTGTGCACCTATTGCATCACAGTTCAAAACCAATTGCATCGTTCATATAACCAACCAAGCAAAGAAATTTCGTCAGATAATGTCACCTATGTAATCTAATTCATTCTTAGAAGTAACCACTGAGTACCTACTGCATCACAGTTTAAAACAAAGTGCATCATACATACAACCAAGCAGACAAACTCATTTTCGCACATAATACAACATACAAGCACCCTAATTCAGCCATATACGTGACAACAAATCACCTACTGCCATCACAGTTTAAAACCAAGTGCATCGTTCATTAACTTACACATACACACACTCTTCAACATATTTGATAGCCCATCACATCATATTCAGAATAACGAACTTAAATCGATAAAAAGAACAATATTTTAGTAAACCAAAACTAACAAAACCTACATGTAGCCTACCTAAACCGCATACACTACAATTTAGCAACTACTACATTACAATCCAAAACCAGGTGCATTGTTCATACAATAGAACATACAAACACATTTTCGCACATTGTGATGTAGTAGAACAACATTGTGATGCAGTAGTATTATAAACAATTTGATGCAACTGTATAATAACACAGTGATGTAGTAGAATAACACAGTGATGCAGTAAAATAACATTCTCATACGCAGAAACTCAAAACCTACTGCATCACAGTTCATATTCAAGTGCATCACAGAAACAACCAAACATACAAACACATTTATGCACATAACGCAACCTACATTTAACCTAATACATCCCGATACACGAAAACCGAATACCTAATGTATCATAGTTCAAATAAATAACTAAACATACGAACACAAATAACCTACTGCATCACAGTTAAAATAAAAACCTACTGCATCATAATATGAAATACAACTGCATTAGCATTCAAAACAACTGCGTCACAATGTAAATTTAGTGCATTGCAGTTATAAAGTTTAGTTGACACATTTTATCAAACACCTTGTATGCAACTTAAAACTAATAGATTGTTGGCTGATGCGCGTGATGTGTCGTTGCGGTTTAGCAGTTTTAATGCCTACTCAAGTTTTAAATTTATATTTAGCCGACTTATCAATAACACACACACTTAACGAGCAGTGTACCCGGTCAGTATGAATATAATGGTAAGTAGAGTGTCGATCACTAAGAGTGGAACGTATTATCTAGTTATTCTAATCAGTATTTTAATATCCTAACGCAAGGGGGTTTCAGCCTGAGAGACTGGCACGGTTTGTTTGCAATTAAATAATAAAATAAACCAATAGGCACGAATCAGCAAGTAGCACACACGTACACAGATAGATACTTGAGACAATAAGAGGGCTGTCCTTATGATTAAGTAGATTGTCACTTGTTTTATTGATAGCTTTATATGAAGTGTATGTAATTAACCCTTTCTCGTTGGTCCTATTCTTATCGGCGAGTAAACCCTTAATGATTACTTATGTCTAAAAGTTATTCCTAAGTGATCAATTTAGTAATAACCGTGGGAGCCACATTATGTCCCGCAGTCAAATGCCCGCAAGCCACTAATAAACACAGAGGTTATCAATGCACTAATAAGTAGTAACCAAAGACATCAACATATAAACTTTAATTGATGGGAAAGCAAGTATTAAAGGGAGTGCAATCTTTCGTTGTCACATTACACAAGCCACCAATCCTGATGAATTAAAGTTTGCTAACACAATAAAACAAAACTACTTAATGAATTAAACACATGCAGCACCTTCTTACAGCTCTTGTATCTTTGATTTGGGTGTGTCTTGTGCTGCCTCCTTGACTGAATTCGTCCTTGGTTTCTCCTGTTCGGTCTTAGGTTATATTGTTCGGCACTTTTGGAACTCTTTAATTCGTCTGGTCTACGGGGTATTTATAGTTTCTGTCTGAGGGAAGATGCGGCGCATCTACTAAGTAGATGCGGCGCATGTACTTAACTTCGCGTGGGGTCCAAGATTATAATATTCAGGAATATTCGTACACCGCCAGAAGATGCGGCGTATCTTTATCTTTGGATGCGGCGCATGTCCTCTTGTATCTTGGATCGTATCTGGTGAGATCTTGATAGTGATGCGGCGCATGTCGTGACTGAGATGCGGCGCATCTTGAGCAGAATTGACTTGATCTTGTCCATTTCAGTAGACTCTTCACTTTATGCATGTTTTGCTCCATTATTAGTCCAAAATCGCCAAGTTTCACCAAATGCTTGTTTTTACCTGAGAATTACAAAAGTAAACGATTAAGTATCAATCCTCATACATAATATAGTAAAACAAGTCAAATTAATAGGATAAATGATAGTAATAAAATGTACTTATTTGAGTTCATCAAATATCCCCCCACTTGAACTTTACTTGTCCCCAAGTAAACCTTAGAATTTCTTTTATGAAAATGTATCCTAAAAGATGTTAGGATTTATTTTTATATTTAAGCATGTATTCGTTTATTTCATAATCACACAACCAAACACTTAACGAATTAGAAGTATAATAAAATAAGTTGATAAAAGCAAATCTAATCGTTTAACTGTCCAGTCGTGACGAATATTCTATCATAAGCTTGGCAAGTATACACATCTCCTCCACTAAAGCCAAGGAATAACAAGTCTAAAGCGGTAAAAAGGGTTTTTAGGCTTAAGGGTTAATTATTCTTAATCACTATCGATCTCATATTCCAGAAAAGGCGACAAAATCACAAATACATGATCGAATCCACGAACACGATACTTGCAATTGCTCAAATCCTTAACTCGAATAGGCTAAAGATAGGTCCAAACTTCACCAATAATAATATATCAAAAAGGGCGACAAAATCATAAATACATAGCCGAATCCACGACTACGATACTTAAGATTGCTCAAATCCCTAATCTCAATAAATCAAAGGTTTGGTCGGATAAAGAATAGGGTATGGTTAACATTTGGGATATAAATTGGTGTAAAGTGAAAAATAAACAAAACAAATAAATTAAAATCCTAAGTGTGGTTAATCACTATCCCAACCATCCCATGAATAAGACTCATATCATTGAATAACTCACGCTTTAACACTTGAAACACACGCTTTAGGTAGACACGAATTATACTCAACAAGATCTTAATCAAAGAATAAACCTTAATTGGCGTTCCCATAACTGCCAATTCCCATTCAATCCATAGATATAGTACAACAAATAGTGGTGATATCGACCACTTACATAACTTTACATAAGTTGGTTAAAACTAACTTCCAACTCTTCCTTTTTTTCTTTTTCTTTTCTTATTTTTTTTTCGATTTTTTTTTTTTTTTTTTTTTTTTTTTTTTTTTTTAAACTTGAAACATAAACATAGATGTGTAAAATTTCACCACATCACTATAACTTTCTTTCCGGATAATTTTTTTCATACTTTTCATACTTTCAGAAATAACGGTAATAGCGAAAGTAGTAAACACACGAAAAATAAACTCAAAGATATACAATATTTACTTTCATTCCAATTGCATTGTGCAATTTCCCGACCTAACCAAAGATAATGAATTACGCACGCGAACACAGGTAATGTAAGGAAACACACTTTGCCTATAGCAATTAACCAAACCACGGATTTTAATCTACAGGGTAGGCTAAGGTGTAAGGGTGTAACGAAACATTTTAAACATAGGTGTAAGAAACGAAAGGAATGGCTCTGAGTGTTTTTCTAGGGGTATCTTACTCTAAAAATGAGAGTAACAAAAGGTTTATACGGGGGTTAACTAACCAGTGTAGTTAGCTAATAACACATAACATATAAAGGCCATTTGGGTGTAATCCTAGAATTTTACCAATTTAGACAAGTCATTCCAATTATATAAAATAATACTCATTATGGTGGTCTCGAATAGTATACACGCCAAGTTCTAAAGTTTACAAGTCACCGGCACACTCATAGATTTGTGAATTTTGGAAAATCACAATTTTTGAAAATAAGGTTATGTGTGCAGCTATGCAACTTAGATCTTAAACAAAAACATGCTAAAAAATTTTTAAGTTTGATATATTAAGCACATTTTAAGCATAATTTTTGAAAAAGTTTAGGACAAGTAAATGTTAAGTGTTCTAATTCTCCAATCCCCCCACTTAAGTTAAACAACGTCCTCGTTGTTTGTATAAAAGGTTAAAAACTGGAAAATAAAAGAATTAGAACAGGAAAACTCCCCTGAGATTTGCTCGGTATGATCCTCCATTAGTATAAGAGCAAAAATCATCTTTCTTGTGGATTAGAACGTTAAAGCTTCATACTTGATGTATCCACAGGAAATCCAGGAAACTATAATACCACCAACACTTTAAAACACACCTAAGATAAGAAAGGTTCAAACTTGCATAATACATTAGTAGTTAGATAAGAATAAAACTTAAAAATTAAAACTGAAAATCATCAGGTCAGTCGATGCGCCGTATCTTATGGAAGAAGATACGCCGTATCGAGCCTGGAATTAATACGGATCAGAATAAAGATGCGCCGCATCCTTAACCAGGGATGCGCCGCATTAAAAATAAACTGATAAAAAGTTTTAAAGTCGAAAATAAAAATGCAGAAAAATAAAATAAGATATGACCATTGCAGGAGATGCGTCGCATCTCAGGATGGAGATGCGCCGTATCCTCATGCGGGCCTGACTGACTCGACACAGAAAACAGAAAATTAAAAGATAAATCCGGGTTGTCTCCCGGCCAGCACTTGTCTTTATTCCAGAGTCTTCAAGTTAGACTCACGTTCAGCTCTTTATTCAGTCCTTGTCACGGTCCATCCTTCTTCCTTCATCCGAAAGATTTTCCCGTATATCTCTGCGATGTTTTCTTCCGTTCGACTTAATCTAGTATAACTCTTTGTCTTCACCGCAGTATATTCTTCATCAGGACCCAAAGAATATTTGATGATTTTAAATTTTTCAGAAATAATCATGGGTGGCTCATTGTAAGGAATCCCAAGTAGTTGACACTTTCTTTTGGTGAACTCTTTCTCGTCTTTATCAACAAACTTAAAATAAGGATCCTTAATCAAATAATCATCTAGTTCTTCAATCAACGACTCATTATTATAATCGTCTTGAATCGCCTCCCATTCTCTTTCCAAATCATATTGTAACCGACGACTAAGCTTTGTGAAATCATCAAACTGTATATGCACCCATTCCCAGAAAGTAGTATCTGATGTCCCCTTAAGTCCTTTCAAGCGTTCAATTCTCCCTTTTTCTTGTAAAGCCTCCGCTTTTTGTGGGCAGTCTTCAACATTATCGTACCATTCATAATCTTCAAAGGTTACATCGTTTCCAACCAGTTTCATCCCAATTATACTTCCCCCATTACAGGTTCCGTCACTCTTATAATCACAGGTCGGCCAAACACTACTCCCGTCCTTGAAAACGAAGGGTGTACAAGTGTGATTAATGTGCGCAAATTCCCATGGTTTATCCCAAACCCATGGTACTTGGTCATTCCATTCATAGTACCAGGTGTTTTTGAAATCTTCATAAGTCTTAAATCCTGGTAGATCTCCAGTAAACACATCATCGTCGACTTGAAGAAGGTAGTTAAATTCCTTGAACTGCTTGCACAAGGGTGTCTCATAATCGAACACATCAATGTCAATCCTGAAAAGTTCTTCAATGCCCTCATTGATTGTTGAATTATGAAGTGACGACCCATAATCGCTTTCTACTTCTTCGTCTTCTCCTCTCATCCAATATACCCATAATGCATCCTTAGTAGCACGATCCATGCTCTTATGGTTATTAAACTTACTAGACAACCATTCTGAAAAATCAACATCGTTAGGATCGTGGTTAACGTCAAAGCAAACCTTTCCAATCATATTCTTTTTTATCTCCATGAACTCGTTAAATTGCTTCTTAAAACTCCGAGTCAACCATGAAGTCATAATCTCCTTGACTTCATTTGCAGGGGCAAATTCCGGACTACCATATTTGAGTTCTAGCCAATCATTGAGGGAGAGGTCTATCAATCTTACCAATCTCCCATGAAATAGTAACTCCGCCAAAGCATAATTCATGTCATTATCCTGATAGTTCTCATTCAATCCCCAGTACTGTTCGGAATAAGGCATGTAAGAGATTTGGGCATTGCCTCCACCACAGCTTTCGTTGCTTGAATCCATGTATGCAAGATAGAATTTCCCATCATCTTCTTCGATAGTAGTCCAGTTCAATCCTTCGGCTTCAATGATAGGCCATAAGAGCGACAATTCTTCTCCAGTGTACCTCACAAATACATCATAAGAGAATACCTCTTTGTCAATGTTGCATAAACGCATGAATTCCTTAAAAGCAGCTTCAAGAGGAGTCTCCCAAGAGAATAAATCTGCATCGATCATGAGTACATTGAATGAATCTGAAAACAAGCATTCCTTAGCAAGATATCCGTTAACTGACATGTCTTCCATAGCAAAATCTGTCATCCAAGGTAAAATCATCAGTAGGATTTGTTCGCTAGAAGAGAAATTAATGAATATAGAAACGGATATAAGAATAAAAATAGCTGATATCTGTAGACGATGCGCCGTATCCGAAAAGTTGGATACGCCGTATCTTAATACGTTAAAATTAAATCAGACTTTATTCATAAAATAGATACGCCGCTTAGAATTTATGAATGCGCCGTATCAAATTAATTAATCAAAAATCAGCTTATCTAATTAAAATTAAATGCGTCGTATTAACGAAAGTTAATGCGCCGTATTTTCGTTTCGTTTAAAAATAAATATCGATTTTTGATTCAGAAAGATGCGCCGTATCGATATAGATCGATGCGTCGTATCTGTTTAATAATTCGCAAACTGTTTTTAATTAAAATAATAGATACGCCGTATCTGCGAAAGCAGATGCGTCGTATGGCGTTAACGTTCAGAAAAAAAAATTTTTTATCAAAAACAGATACGCCGTATCTGCAAAAGCAGATGCGTCGTATTACTTTATCGCTTAGAAAAATTTCTTATTAAAAACAGATACGCCGTATCTTGGGGAAAAGATGCGTCGTATCGAATTAATTAAACGCGTTGTATTTTTAAAAAATTGCATCGTTCATATAACCAACCAAGCAAAGAAATTTCATCAGATAATGTCACCTATGTAATCTAATTCATTCTTAGAAGTAACTACTGAGTACCTACTGCATCACAGTTTAAAACCAAGTGCATCATACATACAACCAAGCAGACAAACTCATTTTCGCACATAATACAACATACAAGTACCCTAATTCAGCCATATACGTGACAACAAATCACCTACTGCCATCACAGTTTAAAACCAAGTGCATCGTTCATAAACTTACACATACACACACTCTTCAACATATTTGATAGCCCATCACATCATATTCAGAATAACGAACTTAAATCGATAAAAAGAACAATATTTTAGTAAACCAAAACTAACAAAACCTACATGTAGCCTACCTAAACCGCATACACTACAATTTAGCAACTACTACATTACAATCCAAAACCAGGTGCATTGTTCATACAATAGAACATACAAACACATTTTCGCACATTGTGATGTAGTAGAACAACATTGTGATGCAGTAGTATTATAAACAATTTGATGCAACTGTATAATAACACAGTGATGTAGTAGAATAACACAGTGATGCAGTAGAATAACATTCTCATACGCAGAAACTCAAAACCTACTGCATCACAGTTCATATTCAAGTGCATCACAGAAACAACCAAACATACAAACACATTTACGCACATAACGCAACCTACATTTAACCTAATACATCCCGATACACGAAAACCGAATACCTAATGTATCATAGTTCAAATAAATAACTAAACATACGAACACAAATAACCTACTGCATCACAGTTAAAATAAAAACCTACTGCATCATAATATGAAATACAACTGCATTAGCATTCAAAACAACTGCGTCACAATGTAAATTTAGTGCATTGCAGTTATAAAGTTTAGTTGACACATTTTATCAAACACCTTGTATGCAACTTAAAACTAATAGATTGTTGGCTGATGCGCGTGATGTGTCGTTGCGGTTTAGCAGTTTTAATGCCTACTCAAGTTTTAAATTTATATTTAGCCGACTTATCAATAACACACACACTTAACGAGCAGTGTACCCGGTCAGTATGAATATAATGGTAAGTAGAGTGTCGATCACTAAGAGTGGAACGTATTATCTAGTTATTCTAATCAGTATTTTAATATCCTAACGCAAGGGGGTTTCAGCCTGAGAGACTGGCACGGTTTGTTTGCAATTAAATAATAAAATAAACCAATAGGCACGAATCAGCAAGTAGCACACACGTACACAGATAGATACTTGAGACAATAAGAGGGCTGTCCTTATGATTAAGTAGATTGTCACTTGTTTTATTGATAGCTTTATATGAAGTGTATGTAATTAACCCTTTCTCGTTGGTCCTATTCTTATCGGCGAGTAAACCCTTAATGATTACTTATGTCTAAAAGTTATTCCTAAGTGATCAATTTAGTAATAACCGTGGGAGCCACATTATGTCCCGCAGTCAAATGCCCGCAAGCCACTAATAAACACAGAGGTTATCAATGCACTAATAAGTAGTAACCAAAGACATCAACATATAAACTTTAATTGATGGGAAAGCAAGTATTAAAGGGAGTGCAATCTTTCGTTGTCACATTACACAAGCCACCAATCCTGATGAATTAAAGTTTGCTAACACAATAAAACAAAACTACTTAATGAATTAAACACATGCAGCACCTTCTTACAGCTCTTGTATCTTTGATTTGGGTGTGTCTTGTGCTGCCTCCTTGACTGAATTCGTCCTTGGTTTCTCCTGTTCGGTCTTAGGTTATATTGTTCGGCACTTTTGGAACTCTTTAATTCGTCTGGTCTACGGGGTATTTATAGTTTCTGTCTGAGGGAAGATGCGGCGCATCTACTAAGTAGATGCGGCGCATGTACTTAACTTCGCGTGGGGTCCAAGATTATAATATTCAGGAATATTCGTACACCGCCAGAAGATGCGGCGTATCTTTATCTTTGGATGCGGCGCATGTCCTCTTGTATCTTGGATCGTATCTGGTGAGATCTTGATAGTGATGCGGCGCATGTCGTGACTGAGATGCGGCGCATCTTGAGCAGAATTGACTTGATCTTGTCCATTTCAGTAGACTCTTCACTTTATGCATGTTTTGCTCCATTATTAGTCCAAAATCGCCAAGTTTCACCAAATGCTTGTTTTTACCTGAGAATTACAAAAGTAAACGATTAAGTATCAATCCTCATACATAATATAGTAAAACAAGTCAAATTAATAGGATAAATGATAGTAATAAAATGTACTTATTTGAGTTCATCATTGGCGTATGTGTCCGAACGGATTAACTTGTCCGGTCGTCCGGGCGAAACAAAGTCGTCCGGTAAATGCCGGAAGACACATAACCATCCGGCCAATACAGCTGTAAGCAGTAGGACAAGTGGCATCACCTTTTGGAAAGATGGCAACAGCAGACACCGCCGCCGCCACCCCAGGATTTACGGGATTGTGTCTGCGACATGTTCCCAAAAAATCCGGCGCCGCCATTTCAGGTACCAAGGCTGGGTAGTATAAATACCCAGCTCATTTACTACTTTCAACCAACTTTTGACCCTTGATATTTACTCTCAATTACTGTTTAGGCCTTTCGGATTATCCAATACTTATTTTCACGCCGGAGGTGGATCCTGGGATAACACCCGGGGCGAGCCTAACGCATGCTTTTATGTGCAGTTAGCCGAAAGACCTTCACAAGCCGAAGGGATTGATTCACCGGACTTTCGGAAGAACCTTTTTCAAGTTCGACCGAAAGACCTCATTTGTTTGTCTGAAGTGTTTACCGAAAACTACTTCAACAAATTGGCGCCATCCGTGGGACCAACTATTCGATCTACCCGAAGTACAGAATGGCTGGTCCTACACCACAGACGAAAGGTAACCGTGCGAATAAAGGAAAGATCATTCATATGATCCGAAGTCCAGCGACCGCAGGAAAGCGGAAAATGGCAGACGCAGAAGAGGATTGGATGAATGCTCCAATCAGCTTTCCACCCATCCTTCCGGGGGACGTATCGGACGAGCCTTTGATAGTGGAGGCCGAGGTGGAGGGCTACACAATACGAAGGGTTTATGTAGACCAAGGCGCTTCGGTAGAAGTAATGTATGAGCACTGTTTTGAGCACTTATGCCCCTCCATCAAGGCCCGACTAAAAGAAACCAACACACCCTTAATAGGATTAGCTGGGGAATCCATCAAGCCGTTGGGGAAGGTAGAACTGGAAGTTTGTTTCAGAAGTCAAGGATTGTTCCAAAAAACTATGATGAAATTCGCGGTGATAAGATCTCCCTCCCCATACAATATCATACTAGGACGCTCCGGGTTAAAGAAGCTACGGGCAATTCCATCAACTATTCACTCGATGATGAAATTCCCCACTCCGAGAGGCATAACGACGTTGGTCACTCGTTCGGTCATAATATCGGAATGCCGTAAATGGGAAGAAAAACAGATGGTAGAGCGGGAGGCCAAGAATGAGCCTCAGAGTGCCAAAATGACAGGGGAATTGACTGGAAAAACGGAGGAAGTAATGGTACATCCGGCATACCCGGATCAACTGGTAACCGTTGGAGGAAACTTTTCCCCGGAATGCAGAAGGCAGTTGATTACGTTACTTAAAAACAGTCAAGACGTATTCGCTTGGGAGCCTGCGGACATGACGGGAATACCTCGGTGCATTACGGAGCACATGCTGAACGTAAACGTCCAAGACCGACCGGTGGCACAAAAGAAAAGAACCTTCTCGGCTGAGAAGAACCAAGCCATAACCAAAGAGGTAGAAGAGTGGGTGAAGGCCGGGATAGTTTGGCCGGTACGATACCCCACATGGATTTCCAACCCGGTGTTGGTAAAGAAATCCGACGGTAGTTGGAGGATGTGTATCGACTTCAAGAACCTCAACTCATCTTGCCGAAAGGATTATTACCCATTGCCGGAAATTGATTGGAAGATAGAATCGGTCATAGGATTTCGGTATAAATGTTTCTTGGATGCCTATAAGGGATACCATCAGGTGCAAATGGCAAAGGAGGATGAGGAAAAGACGACTTTCTATACCGAAAATGGGACATACTGTTACACAAAAATGCCGTTCGGGCTAAAGAATGCCGGGGCCACGTATCAACGGGTGGTAGATTCGGCCTTCCGGTCGCAGATAGGGAGAAATCTGGAGGCATATGTGGATGACATGGTGATAAAAAGTAAGACTGAGAGAGAATTGTTGGCCGATATAGCGGAAACATTCGACAACCTCCGAAAGATCAATATGAAATTAAACCCGAAGAAATGTTCTTTCGGGGTGGAGGAAGGAAAGTTTCTTGGATACATGGTAACGTCTGAAGGGATTAGGGCAAATCCGAAAAAAGCTAGGGCCATTGCGGACATGCAATCGCCGAAGTCACTCAAAGAAATGCAGAGCTTAAGTGGCAAGCTGGCGGCTCTAAACCGTTTTCTATCTAGATCGGCGGAAAGAGCACTTCCGTTTTTTGAGACATTGAGAAATATCACAAAGGAGAATTAAAAAGAGTATCGCTGGACGGAACAGGCCGAATCAGCTTTTCAGGAGATGAGAAAGATGATCCTCGAACTTCCCTACTTAACTACCCCTAAACCGAAGGAAGACTTACATGTATACTTGGCCGCATCGAAAGAAGCGATGAGCGGGGTACTTTTGGTAGAAAGAGAGGGGAAGCAAACCCCAGTACATTACGTCAGCCGAACGATACATGAGGCCAAGAGAAATTACGCTCCGGTTGAAAAACTAGCCTTGGCCTTGTTACACCTGTCAAGAAGACTAAGGAGATATTTTGAGGCCCATCCGATAAAAGTTATCACCGATCAGCCCATTAAGCAGATACTGAACAAGGCAGAAGCGTCCGGGAGATTGGCCAAGTATGCCGTGGAACTAGGAGCTTACAACATCACGTATGTGCCCCGGAATGCAATTAAATGACAGGTTCTAGCGGATTTCATAACGGAGATACCCTTAATCGCATCCGACCAGGTTGCGAAAGAAGGAAGAAAGGAGATATGCAATATCTCCAGCCAGGAACAATGGGTGTTGTATACCGATGGAGCGTCGAGCAAATCAGGTGCCGGAGCGGGTTTGGTATTGATTAGCCCAGATGAAACGGAGTATACCTACGCCATCCGGCTGAACTTCAAAAGCACCAACAATGAAGCAGAATATGAAGCCTTGCTGGCAGGTCTGAGAATCGCTCGGAAAATGGGGGTCCAGGTATTAGAAGTCAGGGTGGATTCCAATCTGGTGGCAAGCCAGATTAATGGAGATTTTGTGGCGTACAAAGACAACATGATACTATACCTAGCCAAAGCCAAGGAATGTATTGCATGCTTCGACCAGTTCAAAATCCGGAACATTCCAAGGGCGCAAAATCAGAAGGCAGATATACTGAGTAAGCTGGCATCCATGGCATTTGACCATCTGACGAAAGAAACCCTGGTGGAAGTCTTAGAGAAACCATCGACGGAAGAGGAAATAATCAACGCCATTGTGGAAGAAGAAGAAGAAAATTGGATGACCCCAATCATTCGGTGTAAGCAGGAAGGCATTTGGCCGGAAGATCAAAACGAGGCCCGTGCTCTCCGGATGAAGATAAACCAGTATACTCTAGTGGACGACGTGCTTTTCAAGAAATCTTACCTGGGCCCAATGTTAAGGTGTGTCGGACCGCTCCAGGCTAATTACATCATCCGGGAAGTGCACGAGGGAGCATGTGGAATGCACTGCGGGCCACGATCCGTGGTGGCGAAGCTAATGCGGCAGGGGTATTACTGGCCAACCATGCACCGAGATGCCAGAGAAGTGATTCAGAAATGTGATTCCTGTCAGATACACGCACCCATTCCGAGGCTTCCTAAAACAGTCATGACTTCTATCATGTCTCCGTGGCCCTTCTACCAATGGGGCATGGACGTGCTGGGACCTCTGCCGGAGGCTCCGGGAAAAGTCAAATTTATTATTGTAGCAATTGATTACTTCACCAAATGGATGGAAGCTAAACCATTGGTTCGAACGACCGGTAAAGAGGTCAAAAAGTTTATCTGGGAGAACATTGTATGCCGGTTCGGCCTACCTAGGGTAATCATCACGGATAACGGAAGCAACTTCATTCATGACCCTTTCAAAAGCTGGTGCGAGCGGTTAAATATAACCCAGATAAACACGGTTGTGGCTCATGCTCAAGCTAATGGGTTGGTGGAAAGGGCGAACAAGAGTCTTATGAAGGGGTTTAAATCGAGACTGGGCAGGGAGAGAGCCGGTTGGGTAGATGAGTTACCAAATATTTTGTGGGCGCATCGTACTTCCCTGAAGACAAGCAATGGCGAAACTCCATTCGGCCTTACATATGGAAGCGAAGCGGTTATCCCAGCGGAAATAGGAATGCCAACCTTTCGGACTATGGTAAAGGAGGAAAAGGAAAACGACGAGGGGATAGGCCTAAATCTCAACCTACTGCAGGAACGAAGGGAGATGGCTGCAATCCGGGAGGCCAAATACAAGAAGAAGGTAGAACAATATTACAACCGAAGGGTTCGCGCCGAATCGTTCAAGGTAGGTGATTTTGTATACCGAATGAATGAGGCAAGCAGGGTCGAAAATCAAGGAAAGCTAGGACCCAATTGGGAGGGACCGTACCGGGTCGTAGCGGCATACCAGACTGGATCATACAAACTGGAGACGATGGAAGAAAAAGAAGTACCGAGAACTTGGCATGCCGTTAACCTCAGAAAGTGTTTTTCGTAAATGTATGGCTAATATATCAATTGTAACGTCCGAAAGGACTTGATTGATTATTTCAATGACAAATGCAGCTATCCCGCAGTTGGAGGGGAGCAATTTTCCCTACGTATCATGTTCTCATATTATTTGTTGCATTCTGAACATAAGCCTAAAATGATCCCTCCGGGAGGCTCGCGACCTCCGGAGATCAGTGGTCAATGTTTAAAGATGGTTTACACCCAAAAAGGGTTGCCATACAATTATGGCTATATGCCGGACGGGGCCCAAAAAGAGGTCGCCGCACAATTATAACAATATGCCAAACGGGGCCCAAAAAGAGGTCGCCGCATGATTTTGGCCGGACGGGGCCCAAAAAGAGGTCGCCGCACAATTATAACAATATGCCAAACGGGGCCCAAAAAGAGGTCACCGCATAATTTTGGCCGGACGGGGCCCAAAAAGAGGTCGCCGCAAGATTATGACAAAAATGCCGGGCGGGACCTGAAAAGGGACCACCGCGCAGCTTCGGCAAAGGATAAGTCATCATGGAACGCAGGTAGTATAACACACACAAAAGAGAAAGATACATTTCATAATTATGCAAAAGGAGAGGCAAAATAGCATCGATTCATATAATTTACAAGTTGCTACATTCATCCGAATCAATGTAATTATCCACAAAACCTAATCTTATGACCCCAAAGATTTTAGAAAGCTTCACATAACATCCGGAATGGCTTGAACCCGTAGTCAAAACGGAGACACCTGGACATTATAAACAAACAACTTGCCTAAGGTGCGGAGGCATTCTCTTCAGCAGATGGACTACTAACAGAAGGCCCTTCGGTTATAGGTCCGGACGGAGCAGGGTCGGGGAACATGTCCATTATTTCTGGAAGAGGCTTGTGATAGGCTTCACTTACCTTCCGGACATAGGGGTACTCCGCAGTGAACAGTCCATCATACAAAGGCTGGAACTTGGATTCAGCCTCCACATCCAAGTCATCTACATCCGCCAGAACCTTAGCCACATCCTCCACCGATCGGTCCAAAGTAACGCCATCCATAAACCCGGATTGAGAGGACAAACTGAAGGGAGCGGCCAAATGTTCTTTGTACTCATGGCTGTTCAGAAGCCGACGGACCATCTCTGGGAGGAAATCTTTTATCAATTTAAACCGCTCAATTTCCGTGTGACCCAGCTTGACAGCCAGATCCGTCCTTTCCTGATGAGGCACAGAGTTCTCCTTCTCTTCCATACCAAGTTTACCCTTGATCCCATTCAGCTCAACCTCCAAGGCTTTGATCCGCTCAGCAGAAGCCCTCCTGCCCTCCTCCCTTTCCTTCTCCAGACCCGAGATACGACCTGAAAGATCTGACTCTCTAACCATGCAGCCAGTATGCTCATGCCTCAGCTTTGAGAGCTCCTCCGCCTCTCGGACTGCATCCCCACACTTCTCATGGACACGATACAATTTCTTGTACTCCTTAAGAAGGGAGTCGAATCGGAATAAAATATCCGATTGAGCTGTGGCCCCCCGGCCTAATAACATCCAGACCCTTTGAACAGCCTCGGCATCACTCAACCCTTCCAGATATGCCTCTTCTCGGGGAGTAGGCAAGTTCAACAGTAAGTCTTTACAGACTTCCCAGCCATCCAAACGGTCACCCTTCTTGATCGACCACTCCGGAACGAACAATGCTTCCGGATCATGATCAACAGTGACCTTAACCTTGCCACGACCGGAAGCAGCAACAGAAGGACCTCCTGAAAGAAGAATAAAGGCACGACCGTTATTGATAACATAAAAAAAGGGGGGAGGAAAGGAAAATGCACAAGATAAACACATCCGAACAGCTTACCTATATTAGCAGCTCTGGATGCAGGTTCAGCGCCCTCTGGGTGCCTGATATGTGTTTAATTACACATATCTTTTACCTGAGAAAACAGACCAAATAGACCAAAAACTAACCAAATATACCAAATATATTGTGTTTTTGTGTTTATGCATGTGCAGGTACGGATATTGAGAAAAAAGACAAAAAGAAAGACAAAAAGTCAAAAACCGAGCACGAGATTGGAATGAGCATGGAATTGCGAGTTTATCGTTAATTTTATTTGGAGCATCGAGGCAAAAAAAAAGAGAAATTTGAAGATTATTTATTTCAAGGACCATTGAATTAAATATAAAGAACGATGAGGGACCAAAGGTGTTTAATTCATATGAAGTTTAAAGAAGATAAGGACTAAAAGTGAAGCCAGAGATATAAAGTGACAAGTGAGGCCAAAAATGAAATTAAATCCATGTCAAGTAGTGGTGGGTCCCACTATTTTTGATGATAGCACAATATATTGTCTTGTGCCCACGTGAAGAAGTACAAAAAGGAAGAAATGAGATATTGAAGAAAAAGTCAATGAATCTCTTCCTGCTGCTCTACTCTCACAAGCTACAAAAGATATTAAAAAAAAAAAAAAAAAAAAAAAAAAAAAAAAAAAAAAAAAAAAAGCACGTGAAGCTTCAAAATAAATTCCAAAAGGCGGCCCAATTGCATCTCCACTATCTCCTCTTTAGCCAATCATCTTACGCCACGTGGCATGGCTTAGCCGACTCAAATTGCCTATAAAATGAAGATGATCCGAAGAAGTTTGGGAGCAGTAGTTTATTTTGAGATAGCTTTTATTTTTTTTCTTCTCTTCAGTATTTTTGTTTTTCAATATCAGTCTTTAACATTTATTTTACACAGTTCAGTTCTTTATATATTCAAGTATCTTTTAATTGTTTCTTCATTTATTTTTCATTTTGTACTTCTTTGAATTAGAATAACAGTAGTCACTCTTCAGTTTAATTTTCTGCAACAGTTATTTCTTTCAATTTATATTATGTTTTAACTTTATGTTTAGCATTTAATTCCTGTTTGTAATAAAAGAGCTTTTATAGATGGTGTAGGTGTAAAATCTTGTTTTACACATTGGTCACACACACTCTTTTACACTTTTACTTTTTATAAAAGTTTATAAAATCTTGAACAATAAGCTATTTAATAGCTTGTTCATTTAGATCTAGTCCTTAAACATACCCGATTCGCGTCTATTCTTCGGAGTGGGCAACTTAGTTTCCGGTGGACTTAGAGCTAATAGTTTTAGTTATAAAGTTTTAATCTTTTTTTTTACCTTTTAGACTACTTTTAGCTTATTTCATATAATAGTATTGCTTATTATTGTTTATTATTGCTAACCTTTAATAAAGTTCTTGTTTTTCTTTGATCTCTTATCTTTCGCGACCTAAGGCGAGGAGCTTAAGGGTCTTATAAGCATAAAAATCATTAAAATTTACAACTTTAATAACTTTTATTAAGCTCTTTAGTTAACAAAGTTTTCAACTTTATTAACAAATTAGTAAAATTAAAGTTAACAAAGAAATAAACTTTAATCATTTATTTAGTTTATAAGATCGGGTGGTTATTCTCTCGTATAAATCATCGGGTCTTAATCTCTTACCTTTTTATCATTTTTAGCTTGAATACCTAGTTTAATATCATGTTTACTATTTTAGAATTAATTGTTATTAGTTTAATTATTACTTAGCAAGCATATCGTTTTATTATTTTGTTTTCTAGAGCTCGTTGTTATCTTCGTAGTTTTGCTTAATTAATCTAGTTTTTTTTTATCACTTAAAATAGTCTTTAATCTTTTAGTTTAATAGGGAAAAAAAAATTATTCCTTCAAGCATTTTAATAACAAACCTCAAACGACATCCTCCATTCACACCTCGTTGGGACACGACCCGGGTAACACTTGCCCGGTATCACATATATCTTACTTGTGAGTTTTGCACGTTGACCTTTTTCCTAAAAAATTGACTTGTTGACTCGCACGTATCGTGTATATTTGATATACATACTTTACACTACGATCAATTTTTGGCGCCGCTGCCGGGGAGGTTGTGTTGCGACAATATCGTTAAGGTTATCGATTCGTGTTTTGAAAACCCTTCCTTGAGAAGTTTTCATTCTTTTTGTGAATATTTTCTTAAAAACCAAAAAATATATATATATCAACAAAACAAATCGTAAGTTAATTGTTTTCGGATTATCTTGAAATTACAACCTATACAAGTGGTTTAAGGATGGTTTGACATTAAATTGACGAACCGAAAGAGGCGGGTTTTTAATCAGCTTTCGAGCGGACCTTTGCTTCTCCGCCACTCTGCGAGTAGTTTTGAGAAAAACAAATTTCGGTTGACAATTCGATACCCAAAAATATTGTGTTTCTTCAAAAAAAAAAATCCAAAAATATTTTCATTCTCAAATTCTGTTCTTTCTAAATTTTCATTACCCTTTGGTGTATGAACACACGTTCTTCTACACCAATTCTTCTTTCACCAGTTTCCAATCCCGAAAGAATTATTCGTCGAGGTCGACGTCTTGATTTTCAAGACATTAAAGAGATGGATGATCATGATAATCAAGATCCAGAGCCAACTCCCGATCTCCGAACGATGGAGGAGTTGTGCCAACCGACTATGGACGGACGGGGTGGCCCGATTGCCCCCGTTAATATCCAAGCCGCGGATTTTGGACTTAAACACCATATGATTCAACAAGTCCAAAATTCTTGCCAATTTCACGGATTACCAGATGACGATGCAAACAAGCATCTTGACAAATTCCTTACCGTCACCCAGAGTATGAAACAAAATGGGGTCTCCGATGACGCCCTTCGCTTATATATCTTCCCATATTCTTTGACGCATCATGCCACCGTATGGTTTGATCGTCTTCCAAAGAATTCAATTCATAATTTCGATGAAATGGTGTCAAAATTTTTGGCAAAATATTTTTCACCGTCAATGGTGACGAAATTAAGAAATGATATAAGTAACTTTCGCTTGCTTCCCGATGAGTCATTATTTGAAGCATGGGAACGCTACAAGCTTTCGATTGATTGGTGTCCAAATCATAACATGTTATTAGTCACCATAATAGATACATTCTATAATGGTTTAACATTGAGACACCGTGAAACAATCAATGCTGCAGCCGGTGGTACCTTTATGAAAAGGCGACCCGAAGAGTGTTATGATCTAATCGAGAATATGACCGCCCACCATAATTACTGGGATTCCTCTGCCGAGAGGAATGAGTCTACTAGATCTATCACTACTTCTTCTTCTACCACCGAGATACCTGCACTCACCAAAAAGATGGATGATTTATCCACAGCTGTGCTAAGAATGCATCAAAATCAGAATCAAAATAACAATAATCATCAAGTCAATGTGGTCAATCAAAGTTGTGAAACATGTGGCGGTCCTCATCCGTTTTTCGAGTGCCCAGCCTCTGGTGGCTTCACTCAAGAGAATGTTTATGCTGCTGCGGGATCCTATAATCAGGGAGGTAATGGATACCAACCGCAAGGAGACCGTAATCTTCTCAACTACCGTTCCAACAATTTTCTTGGACCACCCGGTTTCAATCCTCAAAATCCAAATGGGCAAAACCGAAATGCCCAATTTAACCAAAACCAAAATCGGATGAACCAAGGTTTCCATAACCAAGGTTTTCAAAATCAAGGTCAAAACCAAGGAATTCATAACCGAGGTCAAAATTAGGGAAACTTTAACCAAAATCTGGGGAATGTTCAAAATCAAAACCGAGGGCAAAATTTCAATCAAAACCAATTTTTTAATCAAAATCAGACGTCCTCGGATGAGTTGTTAAAACAGTTTATGAAATCCCAAGAAGAAACCAATCGGTTGTTGGTTAATCAAATAACTGAGATCAAGAAATCTTTAAATGATCGACCCTCGGGCTCAGGAACTCTTCCTAGCAACACGATCGCTAACCCGAGGGGCGATGTGAAGGCGATCACAACAAGAAGTGGTAAGAAGGTTGATGGACCCTCGATTCCTACTCCCTCTCCGGTGAGGGAAATGGAACAAGAGACTGAGGTAACTAAGGACAAGGAACAAACTGCTAGCCCACAAGCTACAGCACCAGTCCCACCTCCAATCCCACCAACTCCAAATCCGGAACCTGAAGTTCCGAAGACAAATCCTAAGCCTTCAATTCCATATCCTTCAAGGCTTAATAATCAAAGGCTCCATGAGAAAACTAACACCCAAATGATGAAATTTCTGGAAATCTTTCAAAAATTACACTTCGATATTAGTTTTGCTGATGCCTTGCTGTACATGCCAAAATTCGCTTCTCAATTCAAGAGTCTTTTAAGCAACAAGGAGAAATTGTTTGAATTGACAAAAACCCCTTTGAATGAGAATTGCTCAGCGGTGCTCCTTAAGAAACTTCCAGAAAAATTAGGAGACCCTGGTAAATTTCTCATCCCTTGTGATTTCCTGGAGTTAGAAGAATGCCTAGCCTTAGCCGATCTCGGTGCTAGCATCAATTTAATGCCTCTTTCCGTCTGGAAAAAGCTTTCACTCCCGGAACTTACTCCCACAAGGATGACTCTTGAATTGGCGGACCGAACTGTTACTATTCCTAAAGGCGTTGCTGAAGACGTTTTTGTCAAAGTAGGAAAGTTTCATTTCCCCGCCGATTTTGTAGTTGTGGATTTTGAATGCGATCCCCGAGTACCTCTCATACTCGGGAGATCTTTCTTGAGAACAGGTGGTGCACTGATTGACGTTTATGGGGAAGAGTTAACACTTCGTGTTAATGACGAATCCGTAACATTCAATCTGAATCAAACTTTGAGGTACTCCTCAAAACATGACGACATATCGATTAACCGGATCGACATTCTTGTCAATACTTATGAGGAGTACGCTCAACAAGTCCTCGGATTCTCAGATTCTTCAAGTGGCAATCCCACTTCTTTTGATCCTATCATCGCTCTCTCTTCCCCCTCTCTCACTCCATTTAAGGGAGGTGATTTCATCTTGGAAGAGATTGAAGCTTGTTTGTCTTGTGATTCAATTCCATCAGGAATTGATGATAATGTATTTGACCCCGAGGGAGACATACTTCTCTGTTGGGAATTAAATATTCTGAAGTTTAACTATCGGGAAAATCTCTTAAGTGATTAAATCTGGTAGCAGTAGAGTTAAGTCTGGTGAGTTCCAAAGTTAAGTCTGCTGGTTAAAGTCTGGTCGTTGAAGTTAAGTCTGGTGGTTAAGTCAAGTGTTAATTCTGGTGACTATCAGAGTTAAGTCTGCTTGATGAAGATATTAAGTCTGATTGACTAAAAGTCAATAATACACGGTAGATAATATCTTACCCCATGTGCTCAGTCTTTATCTTATGCTCCTAGTTAACAAGTTATGTACACAGATACATGTTGTATCTTATGTACTGACACACATAAGATAAGCTAGCAAGTTGTTTGAAAAGACTTAACATTATTGTAAAGATCTTTCTTATGTTATAAAAGAAAGATCTTAGACTAGAGATATAAGTGTGTGTTAAACTTATAGTGCAAAATATATCTCTCAAGAACATAGAACAAAAACAATATCACAAGATATAGAAACTTAAGATTCAAGGTAGTAACCCTAGTGATATCTCAAGATCACTCGTATTATTATCTTAATAATATTGAATCGTTTGGTGATAAACTTTCATTGTTCATTGTCATATAACAAACATAACTGTTCCATTTCCATAACCATAATAACCTTCTAAGTGTGATTAAGTAGATTCCGCATACTTAATCATATTCACTCAATATATCATATACACAAAGTACAAAAGGTTTAACCACCTTAACAGTGTGTCGAATCCTAACAAGTGGTATCAGAGAGAGGCTGATATAGTTGATTAAAAGAAGAAGCTTGAGAAATGGATGTTCAGGATACTGCTACAAATGTTGCTGCAAAGTTGCCCATGATCAAACAAAATGAGTTTGAGCTATGGAGGTTGAGAATTGAGCAATATTTTATGGTTCAAGATTATGCTCTCTGGGATATCATTACATATGGTGATTCTTTTTCACTAGGCTATTCAGATGCTATCATTGACGGCAAAACAGTAAGACAAAGAAATATTGGACCAGTTTCAAATGAAGAAAGGATACAGAAGAGAAATGATCAAAAAGCAAGAAACTTGTTGCTTATGACCATTCCTGGTGAACAAATGCTATCCTTTAGCAAGTATCCAGATGCAAAAAACTCTTTTTAAAGAGATTTGTTCATGGTTTGGTGGTAATGAAACTACCAAGAAAACACAAAAGACATTGCTGAAACAACAATTTGAAAATTTCAGTTCAAATAGCAATGAATCTCTTGATAAGTTGTTTTCTAGATTACACAAGCTTGCCAGTCAGCTAAGTGTATTGAGTGTTGAGATAGCAAAGGAAGATCTCAACATGAAGTTTTTGAGAAGTCTACCTGATGAGTTCCATACTCATGTGGTTGTCTGGATGAACAAGCCAGATATTGAAACCATGAAACTCAATGATTTGTTCAATAACTTCAAAATTGTTGAACAAAGTCTAAAGAAGTTTGGAATCTATAGTACTAGTTCTGGGAATGTGGCACTCTTGTCATCTCCTAGTATTAGTAAGTCAGAAGAGGTAGATGAATTTGAAGGTGTTTCTATTGCTACATATGGTGGTCCTTCTACTAGTTCACAGAAGAATGTTGCTGGACTTGGAGATCCATTGTTTTATGTATTCATGTCTAGTCAAACTAGTGGCTCTTCTCTAATTCATGAAGATCTTGATCAGTTGGATGATAATGATTTGGAAGAGATGGACATCAAATGGCAGGTTGCTTTGCTTAGCATGAGGGCTAAGAAGTTCTGGCAGAGAACTGGTAAGCAGATTACCATTGATGGTAATGAAACTGCTGGGTTTGATAAGAAGAAAGTGGAGTGTTTCAACTGTCACAGGTTAGGACACTTTGCTAAAGAATGTAGAAACCCAAGGAAGCAGGATAATAGAAGCACATGATATAGGCAAGAGAAGAAGAAGGAAGTCACAGTTGAAGAACCAAGGGCTATGCTAGCCATAGATGGGGTTAACTATGACTGGAGCTTCATGGCTGATGAAGATGAAGCACCAACAAATGCTGCTCTTCTGGCCACTGAGACTGCTCTAATGGCCTTCTCAGATTCAGAGGTAAATTCCATAACCAAATGTTCTGAATCATGTTCTGCTCTTAAAGATAATGAAGAACTTAAAAGAAAAGCTGATAATAGGCGAGAAGAACTAATTATTGCCTTAGCTAATTTAAGTAATCATAAAAGATCTATAGGTGTTCTTGAAAAACAAATTGCACATTTTCAAGGCAATGAATCTAGGTTTACTGATGATTTAAATGCTTTACAAAGAGGCATAGCATTTAGAGATGAATTACTTACTAGTCAAAGTAAACAATTAGCTGAAGCCAATAATAAAACTGAAAATGTTAAGATAACTGTAGATGCTTTAGCTCATGCCTCAGAGGGAATGAATAAGATTTGGGAAGCTCAAGTAATCGATAAAGCTAAGTCTGGTTTAGGATACAAATCTGTTCCTCCAGCATATAGAGGTGTTCCTTCACCTCTAGGTGTTGACCTAGCACACACAGGTTTTGCTGAGTTTCAAGAACCAATAATGGAATTTGGTTCTAAGGCCACTAAGAGTCCTAAGATAGAGAAAGTAAGTGATAGTTTAGATAAAACTTTACTTTATCAGGACAAGGTGTCCTTTGTTAAGAAAGGAGATGATATAGTTGTTGAGGATAGTACAACTGATAGTGATGAAGAAGAACAGGTTATGTCTAAACCTGAAAAAGTTAAGAAAGCAGGAACAAAGGTTCCTAAAGTGGTCAAAAAGGATACTGATAGGCCTAAATCAAACACTAAACATGTTAGGCAACCAGTTAGGTATTGTGAACAATACAGATCCACTAGCAAGCCCAGAGGTAACCAAAGAAATTAGAATAACCTCAAGTCTAACCAATTAGGTGATGACTTTGCTTTTTCTAACAAAGCTTGTTATACATGTGGTAGTTTTGACCATCTTGCAGTTTTCTGCAACCATTGGGTATCTGGGTATGAAAACAATAGAGTGAACCACAAAAGGCAAACACCTAAATCTCATTTTCACTCTAGTTCTAAGGTTAACAGAACTAAACCCACAACAGTCTCTGTTAAGTCTAGCTTCAATAAAGTTAATTCTGCTAGACCATATATGACTGTTTACCCAAAATCAACAGCTAAGGGTGCAAAAACATCTTACAAACATGCACCAAAGTCTGTTCAAAGGCCCATTCAAACAAAAGCAGTGGTCCAAAAACAAGTTTGGAAACAAAAGGGGACAACTACAAAGTCAGCAGTTAATTCTGCTAAGCCAGCAGTTAATTCTGCTAAGCCAACAGTTAATTCTGCTAGGCAAGCAGTTAATTCTGGTAGGCAAGTAGTTAAGTCTGCTGCTTGGGCAAAGAGGGAAAATGCTGTTAAGGCCTCAGCATGTTGGATTTGGAATTCAACTAAATCCAATGTTGCATCAACTGTTCTAAAAAGATTAAATTACATTGATGCAAGAGGCAGATCCAAGTCAGTAATGGCTTGGGTCCCCAAAAGAAACTAATACTTCTCATTTATGTGCAGGAACATTCAATTGATCAACAAGAGGATCAAGGATACTCAGATAGTGGATGTTCAAGGAACATGATAGGCAACAAGTCTTATCTCTCAAATTTTCAATCAATAGATGGAGGCTATGTTACCTTTGGAGGAGGTGTTGGTGGCAAAATTTCCGGTAAAGGTACCATTAAAACTGGAAATTTAGATTTTGAAGATGTGTACTATATAAAAGAGCTAAATTATAATCTTTTTAGTGTCTCACAAATGTGTGACAAAAAGAACAAAGTTCTTTTCTGTGAGACTGAATGTCTTGTACTTTCTCCTGATTTTAAGATGCCTGATGAAAGTCAAGTACTTCTTAAAATTCCTAGAAAGGGCAATATGTACAGTGTTGACATGAAGAACATTGTTCCTAAAAAGGATTTAACTTGTCTTGTTGCAAAGGCCACATTGGATGAATCAATGAAATGGCATAGGAGGCTTGGTCATATTAATTTTAAAATCATAAATCAGATTGTTAAGAATGGTTTGGTAAGAGGTTTACCTCACAAAAGATTTGAAAATGATCAAACATGCATTGCTTGTCTTAAAGGCAAACAACACAAAGCCACTTGTAAGCCCAAGATTTTTAACTCTATCAATCAATCATTGTCTATGCTTCATATGGACTTATTTGGACCTGTTTCAGTAAGTAGTATAATGCATAAGAGATATTGTCTTGTTATAATTGATGACTATACCAGATTTACATAGGTTTTCTTTCTATCTACTAAGGATGAGACTACAAGCATCCTTAAGACTTTCATTACTCAGGTAGAAAACCAAGTAGACAAGAAAGTGAAAGTCATTAGATGTGATAATGGGACAGAGTTTAAGAATAGAGTTATGGATAATTTCTGCAAACAAAAAGGTATTAGGAGAGAATTTAGTGTTGCTAGAACTCCACAACAGAATGGTGTTGTTGAGAGAAAGAATAGAACACTAATTGAAGCTGCTAGAACTATGTTAGCTGACTCTAAGCTACCTATAACTTTTTGGGCTGAAGCAGTCAACACTGCTTGCTATGTTCAAAATAGAGTTTTAGTTATACAGCCTCACAATAAGACATCATATGAACTTTTTAGAGGTAGAACTCCTGCAATAGGATTTCTTAGACGTTTTGGATGTCATGTGACAATTCTCAATACCTTAGAACATTTAGGAAAATTCGATGGTAAAGCAGATGAAGTATTCTTTGTTGGATATTCTCTTAATAGCAAAGCATTTAGAGTATACAACACAAGAACTATGATTGTAGAGGAAAATCTACATGTGGAGTTTTTGGAAGATAAATCCAATGTAGAAGGTCAAGGACCAAAATGGCTATTTGATCTTGAATCTCTAACCAAATCAATGAATTATGTGCCTGTTGTTGCAAAAACTAATAATTTTTCAGGTTCACAAGCAATAGATGAGGCAAGGTTAGAAAAGGAGACAAACCAAGATCATGTTTGGTTGCCAATATGGTCAAGTACAAGTGTGGAATCAACTTCAACAACTGATGAATCTTCTTCTAGCAAAGCTAAAGAAGGTGTTGAAGATGAAAGGAAAGAAGATGGAACTCAGGAACAACAAATTGTTTCTGCTGGTGATTCTGCTGCTAGGCCAAATGATTCTGCTGCTGGCCCTTCAGAAATGAAAGAAGCAAAATTCTCAGACAATGAGGGGATTTCAATAATCTTCCATCAAATTATCATGTTCCACTTACACCACAAACCAGAATTCACAAGGTCCACTCCCTAGACAATGTGATAGGAGATGTACAATCAGGGGTGAAGACATGGCAACAACTGATGTCTTCAGACCAACAAGGGCTTCTTGATGCCCTTTATGCTTCAAAACAGCATGAGTTTTCAAACTCTAGCTTGTTTGTATGTTTTCTCTCACAAGCTGAACCAAAGAACATTCTGAAAGCCTTAGATGATTCAAGCTGGGTAGAAGCTATGCAAGAGGAGCTTCTTCAGTTCAAGATTCAGAAAGTTTGGGTGCTAGTTGATTTACCTAAGGATGCAAAGGTAATTGGCACTAGATGGGTTTTAAGAATAAAAGGGATGAAAGGGGAATAGTGATTAGAAATAAGGCTAGATTAGTAGCCCAAGGGTACACACAACAAGAAGGTATAGACTATAATGAAGTTTTTGCTCCAGTAGCAAGACTTGAGGCAATTAGGCTTTTCTTAGCTTATGCTTCATTTTTAGGCTTCACAGTTTACCAAATGGATGTCAAGAGTGCATTTCTATATGGCACAATTGAAGAAGAGGTGTATGTCTCACAACCTCCAGGGTTCATTGATCCTGACCATCCAGACAAAGTGTACAGAGTTGTAAAAGCTCTTTATGGCCTTCATCAGGCACCTAGAGCTTGGTATGAAACACTGGCTTCCTATTTAAAATAGAATGGATTTCAAAGAGGAAAGATTGATCAGACACTTTTCATCAAACAGCACAAGAAGGATCTTCTGTTAGTGCAGGTGTATGTGGATGACATTATTTTTGGATCTACAAGGAAGGAAATGTGTTTGGAGTTTGAGAAGCTTATGCATGATAAGTTTCATATGAGTTCCATGGGGGAACTTACATTCTTTTTGGGTTTGCAAGTTAAACAGTCATATGAAGGCATATTTATTAATCAAGATAAATATGTTGCTGAAATACTTAGAAAGTTCAACTTTGCTGATTCAAAAATGGCAAGCACACCAATGGATTCTGAGAAACAACTTCCAAAAGATTTAGATGGAGAAAATGTGGATGTACACACATACAGATCTATGATAGGATCTTTGATGTATCTCACATCATCAAGACCTGACATCATGTTCTCTGTTTGTGCTTGTGCAAGATTTCAAGTAACTCCAAAGGTTTCTCATTTAACAGCAGTCAAGAGGATTTTTAGATATCTCAAGGGTCAACCTAGGTTGGGTCTATGGTATTCAAGGGAATCACCTTTTGATTTGGTAGCATTTTCGGATAGTGATTATGCTGGTGCTAGCTTGGACAGAAAGTCAACAACTGGAGGATGTCAATTCCTTGGGTGTAGACTTATCTCATGGCAGTGTAAGAAGCAAACAACTGTGGCTACTTCAACAACTGAAGCTGAATATGTAGCTGCTGCAAGTTGCTGTGCTCAAGTCTTGTGGCTTCAAAACCAACTTCTTGACTATGGGTACAATTTTATGAACACTGTTATTCATATTGATAATAGTAGTACAATTTGCATTATTAAAAATCCGGTACAACATTCTAAAACAAAACACATTGAAATTAGACATCATTTTATTAGAGATTGCAATGAGAAAAAGTTAATTCAAGTAATGAAAATTGCTTCAGAACATAATTTTGCAGATCTACTAACAAAAGCTTTTGATGTTGGAAGGTTTCAGTACTTGGTAGCAAGTATTGGAATGCTTAATACTTAAATTTTTCAATCTATGTGTTTTATATATATACCAGTGTGGTTAATTCTGGTGATTACTCAGTTAATTCTGGTGGTTACTCAATTAAGTCTGGTAGTTAAATTTTTGTTTGTACTGTTGTCTTTGTAAATTTGTACTAGCTATTACTTTAAAATTGTGTTATTTCATACAGTTAGTCATATGTTTATTCTAATATAAGACAAGTACTTTGTACATTGTTCTTTTGGTTTTAGACTAACAATTTCAGGTATGAACTTTTGAGCACAAAAGAAGTTTTCAAGTGAAATGGAAGCAGTAGAATGTTATATCAGTTGCTTACATAACAGGTTTATGATGGACTGAGTTTGAGAATTCTTAACAAAGGTTTATACCTAAGTTCATTAATTATTTAAAACTACTTTCTTGAAACCTGGTTATCATATTTCACATTGAATTGATGACTTAGTTGATCAGACAGTAACTGATTCAACTCACTTTCTATCATTTTATACTTTTAAGTATAATGAGCAAGTCTAAGGACATCTGATAGAAAGAACAGCTAGTAAAAGTGAATCTAAAACTTGTGTTAGAGGCAACAATTGCTATGAGCTGGAAACCCTGTCAAGAAAGCCTTTTGAATAGGTTTATCTTTACACAGGCAGTTATTTATAACTGAAAACATTGGTTCTCACACAAACAGAGGTTGCTTTAAACCAAAATCTTGATTAAGTGTCTGTTATACACTTAATCCCTCCAAATGGTTGAAAGCAGTATGATTTTTCATAATAAAATCATATGCATACTGCTCAAAGTCAAAAAATTTCTTAAAAGGCTTTTTGAAATAAAAATGACTCAGAAAACCATCAACTGATGGATTATGAGTTATTGCCCCATGAATCACCTCTCATAGGAGTTAACACACCTAGATGTGATGAAGGTAGCAAATTAAACTCTTAAGGAATTGATGGCTACATGTACAACATTGTCTGATAACAAGTTCTAATTGATAGCTCAGATGATGGGGAAAGATACATTGTGAGAGATCTTCCAAACAGGGGAGGAAATGTTATTTGCATCTCAGGGGAGGAAATAATTTTGGAAGATTAACCAGTGAAAGGGAGGAAAAGACAAGAGCATACAAGATGATGAGGAAGTTGAAAATGACAAGAATAGAGCTGATTCTGGAGTATTATATATATTCAGAAGGGATGAAGCATTCCAAAGGAGAAATTTCTATCTAGGTCAAACGAAGAAAGCTTTCAGTTTCAATTTCAGTTCACTACGTTTGTTCATCACTTGCAAAGGCATGCTGATAGATGATTTCACTTGTTGAAACAATCATCCAAGATACACAGCACCATTGCCTCTTATAATTCCTCCATCCAAGGAAATTACACCATCTTTTAGGTCAATGTTTGAAGCCTAAAGATGTGTGTATTGATATTGTTGAAGTCAAAGATCAGAAAGCAGATAAGTTACTGAGATAGATTTTAATCTTTCAGAATAGAAGAAAGTTCAGTCCAAGGGTCTGACTATGAAGTGTTTGAAAGATCTTCACAATCCATAATTTAATTCAGAAACATGTTGAAATGGATTCACATGTTTAGGGGAGGATTGTTGGGAATTAAATATTCTGAAGTTTAAGTATCGGGAAAATCTCTTAAGTGATTAAATCTGGTAGCAGTAGAGTTAAGTCTGGTGAGTTCCAAAGTTAAGTCTGCTGGTTATCTGCTGGTTAAAGTCTGGTCGTTGAAGTTAAGTCTGGTGGTTAAGTCAAGTGTTAATTCTGGTGACTATCAGAGTTAAGTCTGCTTGATGAAGATATTAAGTCTGGTTGACTAAAAGTCAATAATACACGGTAGATAATATCTTACCCCATGTGCTCAGTCTTTATCTTATTCTCTTAGTTAACAAGTTGTGTACACAGATACATGTTGCATCTTGTGTACTGACACACATAAGATAAGCTAGCAAGTTGTTTGAAAAGACTTAACATTATTGTAAAGATCTTTCTTATGTTATAAAAGAAAGATCTTAGACTAGAGATATAAGTGTGTGTTAAACTTATAGTGCAAAATATATCTCTCAAGAACATAGAACAAAAACAATATCACAAGATATAGAAACTTAAGATTCAAGGTTGTAACCCTAGTGATATCTCAAGATCACTCGTATTATTATCTTAATAATATTGAATCATTTGGTGATAAACTTTCATTGTTCATTGTCATATAACAAACACAACTGTTCCATTTCCATAACCATAATAACCTTCTAAGTGTGATTAAGTAGATTCTGCATACTTAATCATATTCACTCAATATATCATATACACAAAGTACAAAAGGTTTAACCACCTTAACAGTGTGTCGAATCCTAACATTCTCCTTGAGAAGTTACTTAATGATGATCCATCTTCTCTCCCTCCAAAAGAACTTCATAATGAGGAGATCAAACCAATTGAAAATTCTAATGATCCTCCTGAGGTCGAACTTAAGGACCTTCCACCTCATCTTGAATATGCATTTTTGGAGGGAAACAATAAATTTCCCGTCATAATTGCTAAAGACTTAAATGATGAGGAGAAAACCGCTCTCATAAAGGTTTTAAAGTCGCACAAACAAGCCATTGCTTGGAGACTTTCCGACATTAAGGGTATTAACCCTCAATTTTGTACACACAAAATTTTAATGGAGGATGACTATAAACCAGCGGTTCAACATCAAAGAAGGGTTAATCCCAAGATCCACGAGGTTATCAAAAAGGAAGTTCTCAAACTTCTTGATGCCGGATTAATTTACCCTATCTCTGATAGTCCTTGGGTGAGCCCTATTCATTGTGTTCCTAAGAAGGGTGGTATAACCGTGGTTGAAAATGATGACAACGAGTTAATTCCAACTCGATTGGTTACGGGATGGCGTGTGTGCATCGACTATCGAAAGTTGAATGACGCCACCCGTAAAGACCATTTTCCTTTACCCTTCATGGATCAGATGCTCGAAAGACTAGCGGGAAACGAATACTATTGTTTTTCTCGACGGTTTCTCGGGTTACTTTCAAATTCCCATTGATCCACAGGATCAAGAAAAGACTACATTCACATGCCCATACGGAACTTTCGCATACCGACGCATGCCTTTTGGCTTGTGCAATGCTCCTGGAACGTTCCAACGTTGTATGATGGCTATTTTCCATGACATTATTGAAAAAACAATGGAAGTCTTCATGGATGATTTCTCTGTCTTTGGGAATTCGTTTGAAACATGTCTCTCCAATTTAGACAAAATGCTTCAACGATGTGAAGACACTAATCTGAGTCTAAATTGGGAGAAAAGCCATTTTATGGTCAAAGAAGGCATTGTCCTTGGCCATAAAATTTCTAAAAGCGGGATTGAGGTCGACAAAGCTAAAGTCGATGTAATTGCAAAGCTACCTCATCCCACCACTGTCAAAGGTTTTCGGAGTTTTCTTGGTCATGCCGGTTTTTATCGTAGATTCATTCAAGATTTTTCAAAAATCTCCCGACCAATGACTCGTCTCTTGGAAAAGGAAACTCCATTCGTTTTTTCTGAAGAGTGCATCAAAGCATTTCAAACTCTAAAGAAAAAACTCACTGAAGCACCGATCTTAGTTGCCCCCGACTGGGACCTACCTTCTGAACTTATGTGTGATGCAATTGATTTTGCAATAGGTGCGGTCTTGGGGCAACGAAAAGCCAAACACTTTCAGCCTATACATTATGCTAGCAAAACTATGACGGAAGCTCAAGCTCATTACACCACAACGGAAAAAGAATTACTTGCCGTGGTGTATGCTTTTGAAAACTTCCGGCCATACTTGATATTGTCAAAAAGCATAGTGTATACGGACCACTCGGCTCTCAAATATCTCTTTGCAAAACAAGATGCAAACCGAGATTGCTCCGATGGGTTCTCCTCCTTCAGGAATTTGATGTCACAATCCGTGATAAAAAAGGAGCCGAGAACCTAGCAGCTGATCATCTGTCCCGATTAGAAAACCCTCACCAAAGTGAGCTTGAGAAAAAGGAAATTAATGAAACATTCCCTCTCGAGACACTTAACGTGGTATCTTTTCGTGGAGATTTGAATACCCCATGGTTTGCTGACTTTGCAAACTACCTTGCGGGTAATTTTGTGGTTAAAGGGATGTCATCCCAACAAAAGAACAAATTCTTCAAAGATGTGAAGCATTACTTTTGGGATGACCCATATCTGTTTAAAATCTGTGCGGATCAAGTCATCCGACGATGTGTATACGGCCAAGAAGCCGTTGATATCCTTACTGCTTGCCATAATGGACCCACGGGGGGACATCATGGTGCCAACTACACCGCTAGGAAGGTCTTTGATTCCGGTTTCTATTGGCCAACTATCTACCGTGATGCTCACGACTTGGTAAAGTCATGTGACTCTTGCCAACGTCAAGGAAAAATCTCGCAAAAGAACGAAATGCCACAAAATGCAATTCAAGTCTGCGAGAACTTTGACATGTGGGGCATCGATTTTATGGGGCCATTCCCGTCTTCACGAGGTAACAAGTACATACTCGTGGTTGTCGATTATTTGTCAAAATGGGTTGAGGCGAAAGCACTCCCCACCAACGACGCCCGAGTAGTTGTTCAATTTTTGAAATCTCTTTTTGCTAGGTTCGGAACTCCCCGTGCAATCATAATTGATCGCGGTACGCACTTCTGCAATGACCAATTTGCAAGGGTCATGCTTAAGTACGGTGTAACTCACCGTCTTGCTACCGCTTATCATCCACAGACCAGTGGACAAGTGGAAGTTTCAAACCGAGGTTTAAAAAGGATTTTGGAAAGGACAGTAGGAGAAAACCGTGCCTCCTGGTCAGACAAATTAGACGATGCACTCTGGGCATTCCGTACAGCCTACAAGACACCCATCGGGTGTACTCCATACAAGCTGGTATACGGAAAGGCGTGCCATCTACCGATTGAACTTGAGCACAAAGCCTACTGGGCCTTAAAGCATGCCAATTTCTTTAGTCCGCGAGTGATCACCGCAAGGTTCAAATAAATGAATTGAATGAACTTCGTGATCAAGCGTACGAGAACTCTTTGATCTACAAAGAGAAGACAAAGAAGATTCATGACTCAAAAATTAAGAACCGCGTTTTTAACGTTGGTGATCGAGTCCTTCTTTTCAACTCTAGATTAAAGATATTCTCGGGAAAGCTTAAAACCCGTTGGACTGGACCCTTCACCGTTGCTAAAGTTTTTCCATATGGTACCATCGAGTTATCTCAAAACGATGGACCAAACTTTAAAGTGAACGGTCATAGGTTGAAGCACTACTTTGGAGGGGACGTACCACCCATGGTTGTCCCGGATCTCCAAACTTTCCCCATGGACCAATGAATTCGGGGCGAGTCAAGCTAAAGACTCGATCATAAACAAGCGCTTCGTGGGAGGCAACCCATGCTTATCCGTGTGTTTTATTTGTGTGCTAATAAGAGTGACGTGAAGAGTTTTATCTCTTCCATTCTTGTGTTTTGTCTCTGTTGTTGTGTGCATGAATGGGCTGATGTGTGAAGAATCTCGTGTTCATGGTTTTGTATATGAGAAGTCCGGTATCCTTTATCTTATCGATTAACGTTGTCTATTTGGCATAATTCATAAACGGCCTTAGATTTGCGTAGGATGACCTTTACCCTTTAAAACATTGAGGACAATGTTTCGTTTTAGTCTGGGGGGGGGGGGGTGATCTTTCGATTTGATTGTACCTTGCATTGTGTCGTATACCCTCGCAACCAAATTTTTTCCACTAAAAATCCAAAAAAAGGAGAAAATTTCAAAAAAATTTCAAAAACATCATAAGTGTTTTGACACATTGTTGACTTTCCGATGGTTAGAGTAGGAATAAAATTTTAACTTAACCGGGCGTGTTGAGCCCTAACTTGTCTCCTTAACCATTTTGACTGAGCATTCGCGGATCTTTTTATTAAAGATTTTAAATTTGCGAAGAACGAGAAATGATAAAGTTAATTATAAGTTGTGATGCTAAGCAAGGATTAGTTGGTTATCTTAAAAGTTCATCAGTGGAATTTGTAGTTTTTCCTCCCATAAGCTAAATTAGTGTTGTTTTCAAAATTTTAAACTTAGAAATCGTTTTATTACAAATTTTTATACAACTTTGATATAGAGTACGAGTTCAACTTTTTATTTAAATTTTCGAACAAGCATACTTTCTGAAAAATCGGAATAATGTTGCAAAAGCAAGTGAGTAAAATCACAAGTATAATGCAAGTATGTATATGTAAAAAATAATAATAATAATAATAATAATAATAATAATAATAATAATAATAATAATAATAATAAAAAGAGAAAAAAAAAATGAAAAATGTGTTATGTGAATAAAAGTGTTGTTATGAATAAATGTATGAAGCTTGCTTTTTCTTAAATTTAAATCGAAAGTTGAACTAGTATTCGTTAATTTTGTGTTAAAAGTTTAACGGGAATTTGGTAGATTATTGATTTCGAAAGACCCCGAAAGCTTCGATACTATTCTCGAGGGTGTAAAAACCTAGCCTCCTAAGCTTTGCTAAAAGGACAAGCTGAGAAGAAAGTCGCTACATGGAGTGATCTCATCTTTGCGTCTTTAACCTCCAAATGATCGTTGGTTATTGTCTATTTAAGTATTTAATATTAACTTAGCGGGAATTTTAGAAATCTTTGAAATCGAAATCCCACTGATTCCGGTACTATTCTCTGTGAGGTGTCAAAAGCCTGGTCACCTAAAACCAACTGGTTTGGGATGTGCCGAGAAGAAAGCCGCTACATGGAAAAGGCCCTTTTGATCCTTAGATTTCAATATTCCCGGTGAATTAATATTTGACTTAAACAAGTAATAACCATAATGATGTCGATTTCTTTGATAAAACTTTTGAAAACAAGCACACTTACCAAACATATAGAATAATTGGGGAGTGAAAAATTTACAACTTACATTCATGAGTATGTTTAGCATCTTAACTTGTATTTAACAATGATTTCGTTTTTAAGCTTAGTTTGGGGACCTGTGAAAAATCAGGGACGATGAATTTTATCCGTATGGTCACTTCTTTATGAGTTGTGTTTCCTACTCCGTGATCCTAAAAGTTATTGTGAAATAATGAAAGTCAACATCCCGTCACAAGAAAAAGAGAAAAGTACAAAAATAGAATAAGTAAGAATAAATTGGAAAAACGGGGCGTTTTTTAGAACTTTTGATTTTTTTAATCTCTTTTGAATATTTTGCTACTTTTCAAAGTTAGTAAAAAGATGTTTGAAATTTTTGTGTTTCAAAAGCGTGAGTTGATAACATTGCGTGAGGACACTGCAATACCTTAGTCTGGGGGATTTTGATATGTGTTTAATTACACATATCTTTTACCCGAGAAAACAGACCAAATAGACCAAAAACTAACCAAATATACCAAATATATTGTGTTTTTGTGTTTATGCATGTGCAGGTACGGATATTGAGAAAAAGGACAAAAAGAAAGACAAAATAGTCAAAAACCGAGCACGAGATTGGAAAGAGCACGGAATTGCGAGTCTATCGTTAATTTTATTTGGAGCATCGAGGCAAAAAAAAAGAGAAATTTAAAGATTATTTATTTCAAGGACCATTGAATTAAACATAAAGAACGATGACGGACCAAAGGTGTTTAATTCATATGAAGTTTAAAGAAGATAAGGACTAAAAGTGAAGCCAGAGGTATAAAGTGACAAGTGAGGCCAAAGATGAAATTAAATCCATGTCAAGTAGTGGTGGGTCCCACTATTTTTGATGATAGCACAATATATTGTCTTGTGCCCATGTGAAGAGGTACAAAAAGGAAGAAATGAGATATTGAAGAAAAAGTCAATGAATCTCTTCTTGCTGCTCTACTCTCACAAGCAACAAAAGATATTAAAAAAAAAAAAAAAAAAAAAAAGGCACATGAAGCTTCAAAATAAATTCCAAAAGGCGGCCCAATTACATCTCCACTATCTCCTCTTCAGCCAATCATCTTACGCCACGTGGCATGGCTTAGCCGACTCAAATTGCCTATAAAATGAAGATGATCCGAAGAAGTTTGGGAGCAGTAGTTTATTTTGAGATAGCTTTTATTTTTTTTCTTCTCTTCAGTATTTTTGTTTTTCAATATCAGTCTTTAACATTTATTTTACACAGTTCAGTTCTTTATATATTCAAGTATCTTTTAATTGTTTCTTCATTTATTTTTCATTTTGTACTTCTTTGAATTAGAATAACAGTAGTCACTCTTCAGTTTAATTTTCTGCAACAGTTATTTCTTTCAATTTATATTATGATTTAACTTTATGTTTAGCATTTAATTCCTGTTTGTGATAAAAGAGCTTTTATGATGGTGTAAGTGTAAAATCTTGTTTTACATATTGGTCACACACACTCTTTTACACTTTTACTTTTTATAAAAGTTTATAAAATCATGAATAATAAGCTATTTAATTGCTTGTTCATTTAGATCTAGTCCTTAAACATACCCGATTCGCGTCTATTCTTCGGAGTGGGCAACTTAGTTTCGGGTAGACTTAGAGCTAATAGTTTTAGTTATAAAGTTTTAATCTTTTTTTTTTTTACCTTTTAGACTACTTTTAGCTTATTTCATATAATAGTATTGCTTATTATTGTTTATTATTGCTAACCTTTAATAAAGTTCTTTTTTTTCTTGATCTCTTATCTTTCGCGACTTAAGGCGTGGAGCTTACGGGTCTTATAAGCTTAAAAATCATTAAAGTTTACAACTTTAATAACTTTTATTAAGCTCTTTAGTTAACAAAGTTTTCAACTTTATTAACAAATTAGTAAAATTAAAGTTAACAAAGAAATAAACTTTAATCATTTATTTAGTTTATAAGATCGGGTGGTTATTCTCTCGTATAAATCATCGGGTCTTAATCTCTTACCTTTTTTATCATTTTTAGCTTTAATACCTAGTTTAATATCATGTTTACTATTGGAGAATTAATTGTTATTAGTTTAATTATTACTTAGCAAGCATATCTTTTTATTATTTTATTTTCTAGAGCTTGTTGTTATCTTCGTAGTTTTGCTTAATTAATCTAGTTTTTTTTATCACTTAAAATAGTCTTTAATCTTTTAGTTTAATAGAAAACAAAACAAAAAAAAAAATTATTCCTTCAAGCATTTTAATAACAAACCTCAAACGACATTCTCCATTCACACCTCGTTGGGATACGACCCGGGTTACACTTGCCCGGTATCACATATATCTTACTTGTGAGTTTTGCACGTTGACATTTTTCCTAAAAAATTGACTTGTTGACTCGCACGTATCGTGTATATTTGATATATATACTTTACACTACGATTAGTGCCCTCTAACTTCATTCGGACGAGGTGACCGAATGGGGGAAATGTTCGGAACAGCCTCTGATGAATCATGCTCCAGATCCACTACGGGGATATCCTCGGCCGGTCTGCTCCGTTTTGCCGGCCGGCGAACATCACTGCTCCCCTCACCGCGCTGAACGCGCACCCTGGCCTTGCTAACTCCCGCTCCCCTCTGGGCCTTTAGAGCCTCCCGGGTGGCGGCTTGCCTTTGCTTCTTACGCCTGGCCTCCAAAACCCGCTCATCGGCCGTCTCGACCTTTTTCTCCCCGGCCGTCAACTAAGGGATATCGGCATTTGACGGAGCGGGGCAGTCACTTGCAACTCATGAGACTCACCTTCAAGGTATTCGGCGCCCTTCGCCATGAAAACACCCTCCCGGATCTCGGGGCTAATCAGATAGTCGGACATGGCTACAGCTGCGGAAGGACAGAATGCAAAACAGTTAGAAATAAATATGCGAATACATCAACGAAAAACAAAGGGGGAAAAAGTAAAAGCCATTAGGCTATACCTTTTCCCTCGGCATCCCTAAGCTCGGCTCGGAAGCCGGAATGCTCCCAGTGTGAGGTCAGCCCTACGGCGTAAAGAAAACCCGGGGGAATCGGAATGAGGTCAATCACGTTTGCAGCCAACTTCTCGGCATCTTCAACATTAAACTCTCCCCTCGGAAAGGGATCCGAGATGTCAGAGTCATGATGCCTCCAAGGCATGGCGAACGGGATAGCTCGCCTATCTATCAAGAAAAAGTTGTGTTTCCAACCTTTCAGTCCGGTCAGAATCTCCCTAAAACAAACTTTCTTCTCTTTGCCGCTCCTTTTCTCGAAAGAGAACAAGTGGCCTTGTTTGCTCAGCTTGTAAAACACCCGGAACAAAGAAGTGGTAGGGGTGATGTCCAAGCTTCGGCTATATACTTCAAAGAGGGTCGCGCGGTGCAGGCCCAACGGAACCAACTGAGAGATATGTACCTTGTAATATTTAATAACGTCCAGCAAAAAAGTGGAGAAGGGTACGCTAAGACCGCCCTCATAAAAATACTCCAGATACAAACCAATGGAATCAACCGACAACTCATCCATCGTCATGTTCGGTGGAGGTAGTCTCGGATGCAGATCTTCGGGTATACCGAACTGCATTGTCACCATATACACCATCCCTTCGTCCATCCGAGAGGTGTATTTTTGAATATCAAACTTGGGTAGAAAACCCCCAACCTCCTGAGTATCCTCTTCATGAATTGACGTGGGAGAGTTCGACATAGCTTAACCAAAGGATAATATTATATGGCCGGGTGGCGTAGAAACTCAATATACGAACGGTCCGGAAGGCACCTCTTAAGTCAAGTGGCAAAGCGGAAATCGCTCGGAAAAAATGCTTCGGAAAGTTTGTCAGAGCGGAAAATTACAGTGGTAAAAACGATAGAAATGACGCTATTTATAGGGGAAAAGGGAGAACGCGAAACGACATGTCGTGTCAGATGATGACGTGGCTCCCTGTCGACCATGCGATGCACATGTACACACGTGTCTGAATCTTAGAACCTCAGTAAAAAATGACGGCTATCCTTAAAAGGAAGTAATAATGATTTTTGGCGGTTTGCGCATCCAACTCACTCATCGGATCCTAGCGGAATGAGCCTCTCGGAAATAGTAAAATGGGATCTCAAAATTTTTAGAGTATCACAATATCGGTGGGACCGATACTATGATACTGGGGGGGACTTGTTGGCGTATGTGTCCGAACGGATTAACTTGTCCGGTCGTCCGGGCGGAACAAAGTCGTCCGGTAAATGCCGGAAGACACATAACCATCCGGCCAATACAGCTGTAAGCAGTAGGACAAGTGGCATCACCTTTTGGACAGATGGCAACAGCAGACACCGCCGCCGCCCCAGGATTTACGGGATTGTGTATGCGACATGTTCCCAGAAAATCTGGCGCCGCCATTTCAGGTACCAAGGCTGGGTAGTATAAATACCCAGCTCATTTACTACTTTCAACCAACTTTTGACCATTGATATTTACTCTCAATTACTGTTTAGGCCTTTCGGATTATCCAATACTTATTTTCACGCCAGAGGTGGGTCCTGGGATAACATCCGGAGCGAGCCTAACGCGTGCTTTTATGTGCAGTTAGCCGAAACACCTTCACAAGCCGAAGGGATTGATTCACCGGACTTTCGGAAGAACCTTCTTCAATTTTGACCGAAAGTCCTCATTTGTTTGTCTGAAGTGTTTACCGAAAACTACTTCAACATGGATCCTAAGCAATATTTATATATTACAATATAGCATAAACTTAACACTAATGGATCCTAAGCTCACATATCGTGCTTAGGCCGATGATACTATAATCTAATAATCTCACGTAGTTCGAGCGGAAAAATCTTTAAAGGTTAAGATTGAAGAAAAAAAAGATAAAACTCTCAAAATAAACCTTAAAGACCAATTGCTGATGAAGCATTCGATTGCAAGCAAAGAAGTCTTCAAAATCTTCAAAAGTCTTGATAATGTAGCTTTAGAATTTTGGTTTCATTTTTTATTTTTATTTTTATTTTATTTTTAGATGAAAGGTAGAAGGAATAAGAGATAAATCAGAAACTCAAAATAAAAGAAACGATTTTGATTGAATATAGGAAAGAAAATATAACCAAGAGACCATTTAGAAAAGATTTTGATGTTGGACTGTAATATTTGTTTTATTGTTTTAATCATGCATGTTACATAAAAGAAAATGAGAAACATTTTTTTTTTTTGAGTGGTTATTTATTTGTTATTTTTTTTTTATTGAGTGGTTATATATAAGCTTAATGTTAGCCTTAATAGAAAATGTTTGTTATTATATATTAGGAACTTTGTAATGTGTCGTAGAATATGTAATAGAATAGTCAATGGGCTTGTGGATTAGGCTAAGCTAATAATTTATTAGTTATGATAAGATAGTCCATTTAGTTATGTTGTAAACCAAGCCCAACCAAATCCTAAACCGAGCCCACACAAAGCCCATTAAGGCATCCATGTACCTATTATATGAACACCTCAAAGCCTCATTTGAGGTGTGTGTTGAGTGTGTAAGTGTGTGTTTTATGAAATATATTCTAGTTTCTTTCTCTTCTTTATTTCTCTAATACATATGCCAATGTCATCAATATTGTGTGATAAGTTACTAGATCTAAGGTTCAACAAGTGGTATCAATCTCCTAACAATGATTTAGGAGAGTCTTGAGTTTAGTTTTGTTATGTTTTCAAGCTTTTCTACTCGTTATTTTCTTAAAAGTCTTTACTTTTCTTGTTTTTTGCGTGGTTTTAGCACTTTTTTGATTACAAACTAGTGTTATAAACCTTTTGTCACAAGAAAGTTACAAGCTTTTTGCTTAAAATTTGAGTTTTTGATTCGTACTTTTTATATTCTTGCAAATTTCGAATAAGCTTATTAGGTCTTAAAAGTGTTAAAGTTTACAACTTTCTTTAAGTTTTGGTGTTTTTAAGCTTAGTTGTACAAGAAAATCTTGGTTAGAAACGTTTCTTGGACGAATTTTAGTGTTTTAAAAAATCTGGCAAAATTTCGAATAGGCTAAAACCCCAAAAATTTCGAATAAGCCCTTAAACCCTAAAGTTTCTAATAAGTAAAACCCTAAAATTTCGAATAAGCATTCACGGAAGTTTCTTCAGGATTTGTGGATTACTCAGTGTTATTCTTTCTTGTATAAGCTAGAAAAACACTTCGACTCGTGGGAATACTTCTAATTTGTACTAATTAGAAAGTTGTAAATTTCGAATAGCCTAAAAATTTCGAATAAGCTGCAAAATTTCGAATAGGAAAAATTTCGAATAAGCAGAAAATTTCGAATAGGCAAAGTTTCTAATAAGCAAAAAATTTCGAATAAGCAAAGTTTCGAGTAAGTGTTGACAAAACTTCAAACGGCTGTAACTTTTGAACCGTAACTCCGTTTTCGACGTACTACCTATCAAAACGACCGTGAGACCGAGGAGAACGACACGTTCAATAAACTAACGTTGATTCAATGCAACCTTCGAGGCCCAAAAACGCTCAGAAACGAAGTTATCAACATTTTTAAGCTTTAAGACCAAATTTTCACTACAAAAAAGGAACTATACTTTCACCAAACTCAACTCCTACTTCATTGAACCGATCCAAGATCAACTTTATCATACATAACTTCATTAATGGCAACTCAGCAAGATATTTACGCAACCAGTGCGGAAAACCGACCTCCCATGCTGTCAAAGGGTGGATACTCAGAGTGGGCTAGTCGTATGATGCGCTATCTTAAGAGCAAACAAAACGGAAAACTTCTTATCAAATCCGTTTTGGAAGGACCATTTAAACCACGACAAGTCCTAGACCCTAGAGATCCTAATGGAACCCCCCCCCCCCAGTACAACCATTCTACAGAGATCAGACTGACACTGAGGAAGACAAACTACAAATTGCAGGTGATGATCAAGCATTTCATCTAGTTGTTCTTGGGCTACCTGAAATGACTTATGCAACTGTGGATAATGAAGGAAGTGATCAGGCAGTCTGGGAAAGAGTCAAGAGGTTAATGTACAGGACAGACATCGGGAAGCACAAAATGGAAGCAAAATTGCTCATGGAGCTACACAAGTTCACTTCCATTGCTGGTGAATCAATAGAGTCGTACCATCACAGGTTTTGTAAGATCATGAATGACTTATCCAGACACAACCTCACACAGAAGAACATAGCTAATAACACCAAGTTTCTGAATGAGTTACAGCCAGAATGGGGAAGATACATCACCATTGTTTATCAGACAAAGAACTTGCATGAAGTTAAGTATGATCAGCTGTACGACTTCTTAAAGCAGAACCAAGCTGAGGCAAATGAAGTTAGGACAGAATTACTTGATAAAAGGCATGATCCTCTCGTACTCATTGCTAACACACCAACACCTTTACTAGTGAACACACCACATCATCCACTCACAACTACATGCAACAACAATACATTCCACAACAAACTACTGTCATCCCACAACAACAATTCTACCCACAACAACAACAACATGTTATTTCACAACAACAATATCCACAATTCCAAGAACCAGAGTTTACTAAAAATGATGAATCTACTGCTGCGTTGACACAAGCATTTTCTTTTCTGACAAAGGCATTCCAAGGACGCTATTCTACACCAACAAACAACAACCAAAAGATTTCATCGAACACTCGCAATAAGCAGATTGGTCAGCTGAGTTTCAATATGGGTCAAGGAGGACAAATGGTTGGAGTTATTGGGAATCAGCAGGGATATGTTATCGGATTTCACATAGGTAATCAGAATATGCAGAATGCAGGACAATATGCAGGGAATCAGTTGGTTCAGTATGCAGGGAATCAGATGGGTCAGTTTGTTGGAAATCAGAGGGGTCAGAATATTGGAAATCGGGCAGTGGGTAATTAGATTGAAAATGTTGCAGCTCCAGTTGTCGGGAATTATGAAAATGTGAATCAGGGTAATCCGATGAAGTGTTTCAACTATCAAGGTGTAGGTCATATTGCAAGGAACTGTCCTACTAAGCCGAGAAAGAAGGATACAACATATCTGCAGAAAGCGATGTTGTTGGCACAAAAGGAAGATGCAGGGTTTCAATTGAACGCTGAGGAAAATGATTTTAAGGCTCTCATGGATGAAATGGAAGATCGAGAGGATATCAATGCAAACTGCATCTTTATGGCAAATCTTCAAGAGGCTAAGTACGACACGGATTCTGACACACCTCCTATTTATGACACCAGTGCACTCTCTGAGGTACCAACCTTCAATACATGCCACGATAATGATATATTTGATATGTCTCCTCATGAGTAACAGCATTCTGAGACTCCAACACCCACTTATGATACATACCTGGATACGCCGAGTAGTAGCAATACTTCTTAAGCAACTCCATATATGAATCATAGTGGAGGCTCAGTTTCATAGCATGCTGAGAATGATGAGGAAACACGTGCTCTATTTGAATCATTATTGAATAATTGTAGCATTGAAATTGAGAAAGTTAAAATGGTCAATCGCGATGTTAAGGCCGCGAATGAAATATTGACCGCTGAGCTTGAGAGATACAAGAAAAATGAAAAAAGTTTTCAAATTGATACAAAACGCGAGTCAGAATTTGAAATTGGTTATAAGAAGTTACTTGTTAAAGATAGGCAATTGCAAACAAAATTTGATGATCTTCAAATTAGTTCAACAAAAACCATCAACTCTTTAAAACAAGAAATCTCTGATTTAACAAACCAACTTTCAAAACAAAAAACAGCTTATACCAATCTTGAAAAAGAACGGGACGAGTTGAAAAAGGACTTTGCAAAGAAAGAAGATAAACTTTTGGACGGAATCATAGAGTCAGAACATAAGATCGAAAAACTAGAAAACTTACTAGTTAAAACGGGTCATTCTAGTCAAACAATTCATATGATTACTAGTCAAACTGATCCGATTTACCATACAAAACAAAAAATGGCTCTAGGTAACAAAACTTCTTGCAATCTCAAGAAAGCTCAGCAAGAATAGAATGTTCTGTACAATGGAAATGTTATATATACCAAACATGATCCTCCTATTGTTCGTAATTATGTGGAAATGATAGAACTTGCTGAAGAGAGTCAAACCAAAATGAAACAAAATAATCCAGACCAGAAATCAATTGATTACACCAAACTGAAAAAACTTTCTGGAATTACTTTTGTTCCACAAAAACAAACATCTGAGTTTTCCAAAAACCGAGGCATCTCAAAACTAGTTTCTAAACCATTAGTTGTTTCCAAATCTCTTTCCAAAATGGAACAGATGTCCTCAAACAACGCTTTTAACACAAGTGCTGCCAGAGGATTTCTTGATGATATTAAAACCAGAATTGGGCAACTTCAAACGACTTTAGAATCTAAAATGAGACTAACTGAGAACAATTGGAATAAAACGGTTCATTTACAGCTGAAAAAGATTCTTGAAAGTAAATTTGCTCCTCAAATTAATAACATTAATGCTCGAGTAATTCATTTTGAAAAAGCATTTTTAATGAAACAGTTGACTTTGTCAAGGACCACAAATCCCTGATAAAGAAAGCTAATGAATCTATTGAGCAAATCAATGTTTTGAAAAATTTAAATGATTATCTCTTATAAGCAGTTATGTCCACTGATATTATGTCCATCATTTTACAAACATATTCTATTGAAGACGATGAAAGACTATGAGCTGAGACCTCTGAAATTGTTTCAAAATATGAAAATGCTCTTGTAAAACTTGAAAAAGAAAATGTGTCATATTTTAAACAACTTGATCGAAAAACCGAGGAATGCAAGTATGACAAACTGTCGTATAAGCGTGCCTACAAGGACATGAAAGCACAAAATGATCTTTTGAGAGCTCAGCTGGAAAGTCAAAAAGGGAAGGGTGTGGATACTAAGTTTGCAAAACCATCGACTTCGGATAAACAAAATACTTTAAAACCAGTTGTTAAACCAAAAATGTCAATTTCTCAATCTATTCCAAAAGTCAATGTGAAAAATGATTTGACAAAACCAGTAACTCCAACACCCTTGCCCAAGCAAAATGAAAAAGAAAACATTGTTGATAAAGGAAAAACGGTTGTTGAAACACCAAAAGTGATAGCACCTGGCCTTTATAAGATTAGTCCCACTATTGCGTCTGCCTCCACATCCAAAACATATGGGACAAAAGACAAGAGCGTAAAAGATAATCCTAAAGAGTCTAGGAATGTTACAACAACTTCTAAGGTTAACAATATAAATCCTAATGCGTGTGCCTTACCTTCTATAGGATTAGAAAGCACCTCTATGAGCAGCAGACTACAACTTAGGAGCAATACAAGGAACAATAGAGTCTCGCCTGTCTCTAAGAGTAGTTGCAAGAATAAAGTTGAAGAAGTAGAAGAACACCCTAGGAATTTACCGCTTTGTAATAAGAGACATATGTCATCTGAATGTAATGTCAAAAGTACTGTTTCTAATGCATGTAATGACTCTGTTTGTTTAATGTGCAAGAAATGTTTATCTAATGATATTTCTGATGATTATGTTTCTAAAACTGTGTCTGTTACACCTAAACAGAAGAACGTTCCAAAAGGAACTAGTGCTAGATCTAGATCAATAGAAAGTCTAATTGCAAGATTTAGATCAACCACTAGTAGTCAAATGCCTAGGAACTATCTTAAGTATTGTTTATGGAAACCGACGGGCAGAGAGTTCATACTCCAGAATGGCAAATTGAAGGCTGTTCAAATTGAACCAGTAGAAACTTTCTATGAGTTGATCCGGATTTTCCCCTAACCACATGGAACCAAATTCAAAACGGTATCCAAAAACAAACTCTTTTGTTCTTCGCAGGTTATCGAAATATGTCTTTGGATCGTCGACTCGGGTTGCTCCAAGCACATGACCGGGAATCTAAAGCTGCTGATCAATTTCGTCTAGAAATTCATGGGAACTGTACGCTTTGGAAATGATCATGTAGCAGCTATTCTGGGTTATGGAGATCTTCAATTTGGGAATTATTTGATCACTCGAGTTTACTACATCGAAGGGTTAGGACACAATTTGTTTTAAGTTGGGCAGTTTTGTGATGCAGATTTAGAAGTTGCATTTTGGAGAAATACGAGCCTCGTAAGAAATTTAGAAGGCGGAGTTCTCTTAACTGGGAATCGCGGCACCAACTTGTATGCTATCGACATCAACCAAATGGCCTCTTCATCACCAATATGTCTTATGACAAGAGCATGTGGAACAAAGTCCTGGCTGTGGCATAGAAGATTATCCCATCTCAATTTTGATAACATCAACAAAGTTGCCAAAGACAACATCGTCACTGGACCTCCTAAGTTCAAATACACCAAGGATCACTTATGTCCATCATGTGAACAAGGTAAAAGCAAAAGGGCATCATATAAACCTAAAACCGTACCCAGTTCGGAAGCAAAGTTACATATGTTGCACATGGACTTATGTGGCATAATGAGAGTTGAAAACATAAATGGGAAAAAGTATATTCTTGTTATCGTCGATGACTATTCAACATATACATGGGTTAAGTTTTTGAGGTCAAAATCCGAAGCACCAGGCATCATCATCACCTTTCTGAAGCGTATTTATGACAAATGGCAAATTTGTCCTAATATTAAATGCATAACAATTCATTTATTGTGACTGAACTATCTGATTTGGCCTTATGGGATTAAAACGGGAAACTGACCTGCATTTATTGACACCTAGAAATCTCACCAAGGAACAGTGAAATTATCACATCTAATAATTTACCCATGATTATTGTATTGAAAACGGGAGGTTATCCCGGTTTCACACGGATTGACACCACACGCAAACCAGGAACAAACAGAAATTCGTGAAATATTAGGAAATAATTAAGGACTCGGAGATGATCTTAAGTAATATTTGATGACTCTGAAAATATACACTCTCGAAACTAGAAACGGTTTAGGACGGACCCAGATTTGACACTGTTTAACGGGACTCGGGTATTTAATTTACTCACTTTAGTTCAAAAATCCCACTTATACTTATACATACTTAAAATAAAAGCACACTACTCCACTAACACATTATTCAAAAACCTTCTGCAACCCTACGCCTCCCTTTGTCGCCGCCCTCTTCTCTTCCCCAAACCAACCGAACCATCACCATCCACCATTAATACTTTTGACTTAGAACCTTGTCTCCTTCATCTTCACGGGTTAATATAGGAAGTAGAGGCTTAGATATAAGGATATCACACCAAAAAGGTGTGATTATTCACCCAACAATCCGAAAGTAATATGGAGTTTAACTCCGGAGTTCTCCATAAATCCGCACCTCCTAAGTGGTATTCGAATCACACCATTATCAAACACACTAAAAATCTGAGAAGTTCTCAAGATCCAGGTCAAGGTTGTGATTCGAATTGGAGGCTGTGGTGGGTTAATATTGGAGCAAGTGGGTTCGGATTGGAAGGTTTCTCATTAGTGTTTTTACGCCAAGATTTGTCAGGTTAATTCTTAATCTTAGTGGTGTTATGTTTTTCTTTAGAATCATTATAAGAATGAAGATTAAGGTCGAATAAATAAGTAGAATAGGTGATGTTGTTATGTTTTTCGTCGAATTAAAGCACCTAGGCACCCCTCAATTGACCTTGGAGGAAGATTTTTAGTTATGGTTGTAAAATGGTTCGAATAGAGATTATCAGTAAGGTAGAAATTATCATTGTTGGATATTGTTTTTCTGTCGAAGTAAGTTGTTTAGTAGTGGCATTAAGTGATGAAAATACTTAGTATTCAATTCGTAGCATTGTTCGAATAGAAGTCCTAGGATTAAAATGCTTTGAGTTGATAAATACTTGATTGTGTTATCATAGGAACTAAGTTGATCAAGGTTAGCATTGAGGTTGTCGTTAGTGAAGAGCAGGAGCCACATTTAGAAGGATTAGAATACTCATGGTTGCGTTGTGCTTAAATCTGTGGTGGGTTAGGACATGGTTAAGTAGTCAACTAGGATTTGCTAAGTTATAATGAAGAGGTTAACGAGCCTAGGAATGCCTTATAACTACGCCTCAATTCAAGATTTGAAGCGAGGACACAAAACTCAATATCACCAACAACGCCCATCGTCTAGGACTGGGATAATGGTCATACGAAGATAACCCTTATAGCAAACAAGAAGTAGAAAAGCTTAGAACACTTAAGTTTTTGAGGTCACTAGTGTACTGATTGTCGACCCCAAATGAGTCAAGAATGTAGTGTACAACCATCCTTTGGATACCCAAGAACCTAAGCTCGAGTGGTACTCGAAGGATAGCCACCAAGTGAGACCACAGTTGTGGTCTTTGGCTCATCAAGGTCACGAGTTAAGGTCTCCAAAGAGACTTGCCAAGATGATAACTTGGTAATATACTGCCTTTCACCTTAGTATAATTTCCAGGCAAACCCAAAACCCAAGAACAGTCACCTAAGGCCCACATAATAGCCCATCACCAACTGTTAGACACCCTTGAACCCAATTCGAAACATGGGCCAGTTTATAACCCATATAAGCCCACCAAGAAGCCCTTTAGAAACATCCCTTTTAGTTGGACCATTCTCCCCCTCCTTTCGAACCAATTGGGCCGCAACCCATAGTGTATTTAGGACACTCGAATGCCAATATTTGAAACAAGGTCGAGAACAACTAGCGAAATAATAAAAACCGTTGTAAAATAAACTAACATCTAAAAATTTATATGTCGAATAGCATAAAAACTCTAATAGCCGTCACGAGCTAATGTATATCAACATATGTCTAAAACTTGTAATAGCCGAAGACACAAAATAAACATGAAATGGCATTAACATGAAAACTGTATAGTCAATAACGTAATATTTTAGATATGATAATGTTCGACTAAATAGTTAGGTGAAAACAAGTTTTGCCGAAAAACCAAAATGTGTAGATATTAATAGTCGAAATGATAAGCCGACGCAAATAAATAAACGGTTAGATATAAATAGGCATACACGGTTACAAATGATGAGCCTCATTTACATTTTTGGAAATAGGCATAAATATACATATATACATACACGAGTAGACTAATGAAAATGTGTACGTACACCTTATCGAACAACTAATTTTAGGAACACTTATGAAAATTTGTAAAAATATATTTGTACTAGATTAAAAGGCGTAGTAAAGTAAATATGTTAAAAATAAGTTCACGATAGTTGGGAACCATGACACGTGACGAAATATACGGAAACACTTATAATTGACATATTAATAACAAATAAATTAAAAGTGAACGTCGCTAACTTATATATGTTTGACTAGAATAGATTAGTTAAAACCTAAAACTTTAAACTAATGTTGTATAAATAAATCATAACAAATAGACTAATTAAATTATTCAAATTAGCGGTTAGAAACCATTAGGTGATGAATGTCTCAAATATTAAGTCATATATTAAAAATCAACATGGGCGAATCTAACGTACAAAATACATATCTCAGCTAGGTTTAAATTATACCTTTGGCCGTAGAAGAACTCCGACCATTAGTTACCTTGACTTTAGGACAATTGTAAGATTTCACGTCACCATCCTTTAGGAGAGACTTTAGTAACCACACTCACTGCCACATGAGTAACAACACATAAGTATACTAAAACATTGAGATTCAAACTTGAAAAGACTTGAATATAATACTGGAAACTAAAACATGGTTATGTAATTTAGGTTGCGTGTTGGTGTCGTGCACAACGTTCACTGATCAGACCAGTAAAGGTGAGTTCATGGCCCCTACTTTTACTTGTTTTATAACTGTTTTGGGGGAGAATACATGCTTGTTTTAAACAAAATCAAATGACTGTTTATTTGGTATATGAAACCTGGAATTGATTGTTTACTTGAAATGTGATTGGTGTTATATACTAGACTGTTTACTTGAATACTTTATACTTGACATGTTCATAGATCAGGCTTACTGAAACGTGCCGAGCGTACCGGGTACATGGACCGGGCGAAAGGCGAAACGGTCACATTGCCAGGCGTACTGGTCATGGCGAGCGTACTGATATATACATATACGAGGGGTACTGGTCAGATATGTATAAGTGTGATTTACTTGAATTCTTTATGTGTGTACATGACTTAATACTAGACTGTATGATATTCTGTGTAACATAAACTGTTTTAATCAAACCTATGAACTCACCAACCTAGTGTTGACCCTTTTTAGCATGTATTTTCAGGTTTAATGTGATGATTTAGTGGCGAAGACTTTTGGCAAGGCATGGCATGGTCATAGAAGACTCTGATAAAATTAGGACCACTTAAAATCTTTTATGGGCTTATATTTTCACACCATTTTGAAATGTTGTAGACAAATCATTTTTGAATATGAAATTTAATTTAAACGGTTGAGTTAAAACCGTTCTTTATACTCTGTGTTATGATACCAATTGAGTAGCACCCCAATGACATGTATGCTTCCGCTAAACCAGATTTTGGGGGTGTTACAGTATTCAAGTTGTAGGGTATTCACAATGCAAGAATCACTTGTATGAGGCTTGTATGGATCGAATTAAAGAGTTTTAGAGAGAGAAAGTGGGAGCCTTTAGTGAGAGAAAGTAACTTGTGATATATTAGATTGAAAGGTCCAACCCTTCCCTTGTGTGGGAAGGAGTATTTATACTTACAACATATAATGCCCCTAGCAGGCTGTAGAGTGAGCTGACAGAGGGTAAAGACCCGACCCACTCCACAATACTAATAATAATAACTAAGCTACTAATAATATTACTAATAATCCTACGAGCTATGATGTACTAATAATTACTCGGGGTGACCGAGTCTTCAGCTGAATATTCATATTCCTAACACAAGTCCTACTTTAAGCTCCAGTAAGGGTTGTAAGAACAGACAACGGCACAGAATTCATAAATCAGGAGTTAAGAACTTATTTTGAAGATTGATGTGCGTGTCGTTGTGTTCAAGTTTTAAAATTTATAAACACGATTTATCCAATTCTCTAATCACACATACGAGCAAGTATACTCGTCCGTGGTAGTAAAGGTGGGTAAGTCGAGATCGTCCCAAGGGAATTGGGGTTTAGGTTTAGTAAATAAGTTTTAGCAAAAAGGAGTGTCAATCCAATTTGAAATAAATTCAAAAAAAAATAAGCAAGGTTCAATCAATCAAAAACTAATATACTTGTGTGTAGTTTCCATGACAATTGTTTAGAGTAACCAATCAAGTTGGGTGTGACTTGTAATGATGCACAACTTAAAATGAATGATTCACAATCAATGGTTTTTATCATGAGAAATCATATCTAAGAATTCAATCTCCTAGTTAACTCCTTTCGGCCATGATTAACTATTACGATAATTCTATTAAGTCCTTTTTGTTGTTTGAAAGCATTTCTTATCTTAAGAATTCCTACGAATCCTTTCGGCCTTTTTCGTGATGAAATCGTTTCCAAATCCATTTTAATGAGTAAAGGTGTTGCTTGTCACACACCACAATCCATACTAATTCGTGCACTAACTTTTTGGAATAAAAACATAAAGAAAACTCCTTTCGGCCTTGTGAATCTTTGAAATTGTTTTTACCAACCAATTAAGCAAGATTAGATTTTATCTCAACAAACTCATAAAACAAGATATGTTTTCATGCATCACTATGATAAGATTACTCCAACAATTGTCACATCATCCACACACAAGTATAACTAAAATTACTCCATAACAATCATAATCAAACACAAGTAATTAACCAAACTTTCATTCATCATATAGTAAAAGTAAAATTAGTTCATGATAACTCAACAAGAAATACCTAATCAAGGAATTACAAGAACTAGAATTGTGGAACTATAGCAATCCACACTCCTCCAATCGCCTATTATCACACGTAAACAACTCCACACACGGACGCAACTCTTGAGACTCGAACTCAAGATTTCCTGGACGTTTTCACAGCAACTACAAGCTTTCGGGCGATAATAATAAGGTGGTGTAGCTTTTTTAGGTTACGTCACTTCCCCAAAAGAACTCTCTTCGTAAACTAAGTAAGGGTTCCTTAAATAAGTGAAGAAACCCTTATTCTTCAAGTAAAAACATCCCAAATGAGTTAACAGCCGAGAAATGATAAGCCTCCATGATTTTGGGGCTTAAATTCATCATTAAATGCAACTTTGTAACTTCAGTGTCGGCCAACCGATCGGTATTTGGCTCCTACCGATCGGTTGGAGCTCTCGGTGTCTCAAACTTCAACCATCCGAATCGGACGCGGGCAGCATCCGATCGGATGGATGACTCTGCCATGCAACTTTTCTTTTCTCTTTTTCTCTTCTCGTTACGTGCTTGATCCTTCGCTGTACCACTAATTTCTTTCATAGAACTTGATCTTTTCTTGATATATAAGGTATAGAAGTCTTGGTCTAATCAATTCTTTGAAGTATCATGTGGTTTCTTTCTCGTAATTCTCCTTATGTGCATAATCTCTTCATTTCTTCGTATTTTCCTCCACTTTTCCTGTACTTGGCTATATTTACTTGCATACACACTTTTTCATCATTTAGCAACAAATACACACAAATATAACCAAATATGATGCACAAAACTAGCAATAACGCACCTAAAAACATGTTAGATTTAAGCGTTATCAAATCCCCCTCACTTGAGCTTTGCTCGCCCTCGAGCAAGTCTAATTTTTGGAAAAACTGAACTCAATGGTATTTTCATTACGTTCATGAAATAATCTTGAAATGTATGCAAGTTTAAATTGAGCTTTGATAACATCACCAAGCATCTCACAAAGGAAATTTTAAATTCACACAACTCTCGATGGTCGATTTGATTGTAGATCACTCAATTGCTCAGACGCGATTCATGTCTCTTACCATAAGCTTGTACTTGTATCAAAACAACAAAATTAAACATCAAAGAGGTCTTTTATTTGGGTTTAGGCTTCAAAAGGGGTTTTTGATTACCTAGCTAATGTATAGATATTTCATACAAGAACATCATAGCTCGCTAACAACGAATCCTTGTGTAGTCAAGCAACGGATGGTCACTAGATCGTGCCTTGGTTCGCTAACGACGTTACTTGCATAACGGATGGTCACCAATTTACTCACCAGATCGCTAACAACGCTTTTCAACTACCCAAAAACTCGGATGGTCACTAGAACATACATGTGCTACATATCTAAACAAAGCCATCACTAAATCCGAATGCTCGAAAGCTGACAACGAATAAAGTAATTGGTAAGGGTAAGGGATAAGACATGGGAATTTGATTTGGTTAAAAATCAAACAAGAATCAAGCCCAAATTCTATCCTAACTCTTTATATCACAAATGATTACTCCACCAAGCTTCTTCGATCATTATTCTGAATTACATACTAACTCCAATCTTCCATAATAGCTCCTTGACTATCTTATTTTCATACATACATAGCTCATTGGCTTTTTTTTTTTTTTTTTTTTTTTTAATATATCACCCCCACACTTTGGATGAGCACACGCTACAAAAAATATAAATAAGAGTAGCGACCTCCTTCTTCATTGGAACAACATATACACATACAAGGTGTGGTCAATCATGCAATCATCAAAAATAAATAGTTTCGAACTTCATTTGGACTTGATTCGGGAAAGTCTAAGGTGTATGGTGCAATGATTTCTGGGTTAAATCAAAAGAAAAGATAGGCTCAAAAGGGTGTAACTAAGGGTATCTAGCTGATGAAGCGAAAAGTGTACCGCTTTTAAGGGGTCATTTAAGCCCTAAATCGTATTTATTTGATCAAATATTGCCCTAAATCGTTCCTTTTGTCATTTTAGGTACTTTTGAGAAGAAATCTGGAAAAGGAAGCATTTTGGACGTTTTTGGAGCATTAAAGTGAAGAAAACGACAAAGTCTCAAAATCGGCTAAAAGTTACCTTTGACGGCGTCAGGATCCTCTCCAGACGGCGTCACGGCTTGGCAATAAAATGGTGGATGTGAAAATTACTCATGATAAGCCAGTGAAATTTGCATGGAATTCTGACGGCGTCACGCTTTAATATGATCAAGGTCGTCACGGCTTAATTTAGAGAGGGACGGCGTCACGCATAATCCTGACGGCGTCAAGCCTTGATAAGCCAGAACGGATTTTGGAGAGCTAAAGAGGGACGGCGTCAAGAAGGTCATCCGGGAACCCTAAAAGCGGCGAGGTGACGGCGTCACACTCCATAACGTGACGCCGTCAGATCTGAAAGTCTATATATAGTTTTGCAATTTTTTGTCATTAGTGTGGAACTTATTGGGGAACTTTGTGTGTGAAAACCCTAGGACGAATTTGGCAGCTTTTTCAAGGCTTTTTGCCTTGAGATCTTCCATGTTACATTGAAGATAAGTTATCAATTAATCATTCAATATGTCTATGTGTTGTTTGATTCTATCTTGTTCTTGTCTTTTGTTTAACATGCTAGGCTAGATTTATCTTGTGTTTGCTTAGATCTAATGAAACCTAGCTATTGATTATTGGTTATTAGTGTGTTGTTAGTTGTATTGGATGATTGTTCATCTATGTTAGGCTTAAGAAAACTGGCTAACTTCCTATTCGGTAACTTGCTTGAACGTCTTAAGAAACATGAACCAATGCGTACTAAAGATTTTTATGGTTGTATTTAATGCACAAGCGAATTCTAGTGATCCCATGTTAGGAGCTTCCTAGCCGGCTCGACATAGGAGTGAAGTAGGAGCTTGTAGAGTTGGGGAAGTACGTACGCCACCCCACGAATGGTATTAAGGAATACACCCGTCATCCACGCAACTAATACACACTAATCAACCGGTAAAAGATAGTTAGGGAGTAAGGAAATCTAAGTAAACACATTTCTCTCCACATAAGTTTTCACCAACCTTTTCATTTTTTGTTATTTTATTTTATTTGCATTCATAGTAATTTGGGTTAGTTGACTAGCAACTAATTCCGCCCACTCTTTCAAACCCGAGATTTTACTTGCTTTCGTAAAAATATAAAAACACAAAAAGAATCATCCCTCACCCTTAGACCTATTAGAGTAGTTTTTCATACCTAACAAACACTATTCCCTGTGGAGAACGATCAATCCCCCGTACTTACCACTACACTATACTACATCGGTCAGGTACACTGCCTGGTGGGGTTGTAAGCCTCTTGAGATCCCTCGAGAGGTAAAACCTGTTGTAAGGTTGCAAAACCACGCATCAAGTTTTTGGCGCCGTTGCCGGGGAATAGTTATTGTTTAGGTTGAATTTTTATTTTATAGGTCTACTCACTAGATTCCTTTCTAGTGAGATTTTTTATTTTATTTTTCTAGGTTTTCTTTAGTCTATCTATTTTCTTCGTTTCTTTGTTCGTAACCATTACCATTCGACATCATGGAAGATGGTAATATCCTTGATCCCAACATCCCACCACCACAACAACCACCACCACCTCCTAGAGCCCGTACTTTAGGAGAGTACTCCCGTCCTAGCTACCATGGCTATCGAAACACCATTGAGCTCACTCAAGGAGCCAATGTCACTCCCTTGCGATCCGACACCATCCGGTTGGTGCAAAGCGGATGCGCATTCCATGGACTTCGTTCTGAAGATCCTAATCAACATCTCAAGGACTTTCTCAAAATCGTTGATTCTATAGACCTTGATGCTGCCACTCGAGAGACGACCCGATTGCGTCTCTTTCAATTCTCTTTGCGGGACCAAGCTAGTCAATGGCTAGAGCGTCAACCCGCAGGATCCATTACCTCTTGGGATGATCTCACCACTCGTTTCCTTGCTCAGTTTTTCCCACCGGGAAGAACTACCAAGCTAAGGAATGACATCTTGATGTTCCAACAACGTCAAGGCGAAACTCTCTACGAGGCATGGACTCGATTCAAGGACTTACTCCAAAAAGTCCCTCACCATGGCATAGAACTTTGGCTCCAAGTCCAAATCTTCTATGACCATATCAATCTCTACACGAGGCAAACCATTGACCAATCGGCCGGTGGTAAGCTACGTGATCTAAGTGCGGAACAATCATGGGCTCTCCTAGAGGATCTTGCTCTTTATGACAACGAAAGTTGGAGTGATCCCCGTGATTTAAATAAAACGGTCAAGGCAATATCTTTGCCTTCGAACAATTCAAGCACTTCCGACCGTAGGATCATAGAACTTGAAGACCAAGTCAAGTTTCTCATGAAATCCTACGAGGCTCCTAAACCTTCAAGCCAAGTGAACAAAATCACTTCTTCATGTGAATTATGTAGTGGTCCCCACGACACTCGTGATTGCATGGAACTCCCCGAACAAGCTTTTGTGGACTACGCATCCTCACGTACCGACGGAGCGGGAGACAAGTGGTACGCTTTCAAACCCGAGCCAAACCCCTATGGTGATACATACAACCCCTCATGGAAAAATCACCCGAACCTTAGGTGGAAACAAAACCAAAACGCACAACAAACCAATTCTTCCAACCCACCTAATCGTTTCCAATCAAGCGGTTCCAACTCGAACCGTACTTTCAACAACAATCCTTCCGGCAATGGTAGTACCAATAAATTTGAAGGATTGATGTCCCAATTTATGGCATCTCAAGAAGCTCGTTTAGCCAAGTTTGAAGCCGATTTCAAACAAAAACAAAGCGAGATGACCAATAAGATTGACACTTTGTTGAAAGCCCTCAATGACCGAGAAATGGGAGCACTCCCTAGCAACACGGTCAAGAACCCGAAACTAAACGTTAACGCCGTTTCATCGGTTACGTCTCCTAGTTCTTGTCCACAATATTATTCGGTCAATTCCATGAGCTCGTGTTTCAAACAAACCCATGTCATAGTTGAAACACCTCCCACTCAAAACCTTGACGAAGAATTCAAGGAGCTCCACCTTGAAAGTCCGGTTATTGATGTGTTGGATGAGAAGAAGCTCAAGTTAGGCGAAAAAGGGACCGCCTTCGTTCAAAACAAGCTACCTAAGAAGTTAGATGATCCGGGCTTATTTGTTCTACCTTGCAAGATCGGTAATTCGGAGGCTTATGACACATTAGCCGATCTTGGATCAAGCCTTAACCTACTTCCGTTACCTCTTTACACCTCTCTAAAACTTGGAAAACTTGAAGAAACCGAGGTAATAATAGGCTTAGCGGATGGAAGTGTTGCTTACCCGGTTGGAGTAGTTAAGGACGTTTTAGTACACATTGGAAAACTAACTATTTTAGCCGATTTCCACGTCCTTGATATGGTTAGCGACCCTACATGCCCCTTGTTGATAGGTAGAGGATTTTTGGCGACCGCTAGTGCTATGATTGATTGTAAGGAATCTAAGATAGCGGTAGGAGAAGGTGATACTTGGTCAGTCTATGATGTTAAGAAACATGCCTATGATACTAGTGAGGAACCAACACCCCATTGGTTAGAATTAAATAGGAGACCATCTAGATATGGACCTTGGATCGATAGAGACTTCATAGGACCCCAACGCCCATTTTACCTAGAAGAGGACTTTGTGAACCGAACACATACGGTAGAGCAACTCTTAGCTAGGGACACCGAATTGGATCCATTTGAAGACCCTCTAGTTTTTAGGAAGATGATTGATTTCCTAGGAGTTTTGCCAATTAACCTAGGAATGAATAAGTGGACTCGTGAGGAAGATGATCATAAATGGGATTGGGACAAACCACCCAAAGATGGAGATGGGTCATGGCATATTAAGATGACATTGTATGACCCAGATGGAGAGAAGTTTGAAAAGATATATCGTACTAAGCGGACCAATAGAAAGCTTCAATCCAAGCTTAACCCTAAAGACGTCCTCGATGACGAGCTTACTTACATAGGGTAGCGTGACTTTGAGTCTAGCTACAAGACTCGTAAATAAAGAAAAGCGCTTCTTGGGAGGCAACCCAAGTTTTATTTGCTTTGTGTGTTTATTTATTTGTTTGTTTGTTTTTATTTGTTTCCGTGTGTATGTCTAAATTTTATTATTATTGATTCATGTTCAAAACTAATTTGTGAAAATGCTTTATCTTGTTTTTAACTTCGTCTTAACTACATATAAAGGTATTTTGCAAAAGTTAAGTGTAAGGGAAATCTAAATCGGTTTATTAGAGAACAAATGAACATGAATCATAGCAATAATAAATTAACATACATATTAGTATTTGTTTGAGTCAAATGCTTGTATCGAGTCATAATGATGTTTTGCAGGATTTCCAGGAAGTAAGGTATAGGTTTTTCCAAAAATTTTCCGGAAACGTAATATGAGAATTCTGTCAGATCATTTCTGACGGCGTCAGGAGTTATAACCTGACGGCGTCAGGTTTAATTTTCTGAAAATTTTTGAAAGTTTTGTTTTCATAAAAAGTTTTTATTAAATCTCTAACTTATAATCTCCAGGAATCTGCAAAATTATCATTCCACAAGCATTATATCCTTATATATAGATTTATCCCGCCGATGTTATGCAGGTTTTCGTGTTTGTTTTCTCAGGTTTAACAGGTTATTTTGGACAAGGAAATGTTTTGGATCAAGCTTTTGGCGATGCATTAGTCATGAAGCTTTTACATTCTCTTTGGAAGAAGATCTAACCGTGTTACCACATTATCCACCGAGCGAATCAGGGGAGTATTTGATTTCATTCTTTTATTTTTTTTTCTTTTACATCTTGTTATTTGAACATTGGGGACAATGTTCATCTTAAGTGTAAGGGGGGGGGGGGTAAAAGTACGATTAGAGAATGCTATTACGCTTGATTTTTGTTTGTTTAATAGTAGATGTGTAATAAAACTGAGATAAACACCTGTTAGGGTAATTTTAGTGCCAAATTTAAATTTTTTTACAACATTTAGGAGTGAAGCTTTGATCTTAATGAGCGTCTCACGGATAGGAGTTATATGACTAGCACAAAAACCGTACCACTAAAAAATTTTCCACCCCCAAATATGTGAGGTTCGCCCCTAGAATTGGTAGGAAAAGCATTTATGCTATGATGTGTGTACCGGTAGCACTTAGATTCTTGAACTTGCGTTAGGACCATTCCGAGGCCACAAGTGAGACTACATTCGTGTAGTTAGATTTACTACATGATAAGAGGCATTAGGATTAACCCATTGTTTTACACCTGTGTTTTTGTTATAATTACATTGGCTACATTGGTCAAGTAATTCTCCCACACCCTTTGCGTTGTACTCATTTTTAGTACACGATACCCCTAGTACACCCCTCAGAGCCTATCTTTTCGTTTCGACCTTTAAGCATTTTACTTAAAGGAAGAATTTTTTTACACCCCACTTAAATGTACACCCAAATCGCCTTAGCCTACCTTGTATGCACTCATTTTTAGTGCATTATTGTTACAACATTTGTTTAAACCCAAGTTAATTATCTAATTGATTACATGGTTGCTAAGTCGAGTCATATCCTTGTACATATTGTTTTGGGACGATTGGGACTCATGGGTAAAGTACTAGTGTAATGGAGTAATGGGGAAGAACATCATTTATTACCCCCATATGTGCTAAATATTTTAAAAGTACTCCAAGTTTTTCGATTATCTTAATTCGAGTCATTAGAATAGTAATTTGTAAAGTTATGTAAAAGTTCAAGTGTAAGGGGATGCAACGCCCCTATGATGTATTTATTTTGGATGGTAGGGCAAAAGTGTATGCAAAAAAAAAAAAAAAAAAAAAAAAAAAAAATGAAAAAAAAAAATCAAGAAAAATACAAAAAAATGAGAAAAAGAAAAATAGAAAAAACATACGGACTACCATCCCGTTTCATTTTATGTTTGTTTTATGTTTTTGTTATTTTCTTTCATTAGCTTAAATTGAGTCGAGTCTTTGCTTAGCAACATTGTATAGTACATGTAATTGATCAAGATCTTTAACTCGCCACCAGTAAAATATCCTTTATCCAACAAAACCGTGTTTTCCTTTTCCCTACACCTAACGTTATAACCCATTTAAAAGCCCTCTTTGATAGTTTATCTTAGGTGCTTACGCCTAGTGGAGGAGGTTTTCGATCCTTTCCCAAGCCTATGGTAATCTATTTGCTATGACAGGTAGTGAGAGATATTATCCGTTTTCATTTATGAGATTTATTTTGATGACACTTGAGAGATGTGAGTATCTAAACACTACTTGTGAGGTGCTAGTTTATAATCTCCGTGCTTATTATGATTAAAGTGGAACGATTATTTGTTGTAATTACTTTTATGTTAGCATTAAATGACCCCTAACTTGTGTTTTGATTAGAATAAAAGCGCATTTGCTTGAGGACAAGCAAATCTCAAGTGTAAGGGTATTTGATGAAGCAAAAAGTGTACCGCTTTTAAGGGGTCATTTAAGCCCTAAATCGTATTTATTTGATCAAATATTGCCCTAAATCGTTCCTTTTGTCATTTTAGGTACTTTTGAGAAGAAATCTGGAAAAGGAAGCATTTTGGACGTTTTTGGAGCATTAAAGTGAAGAAAACGACAAAGTCTCAAAATCGGCTAAAAGTTACCTTTGACGGCGTCAGGATCCTCTCCAGACGGCGTCACGGCTTGGCAATAAAATGGTGGATGTGAAAATTACTCATGATAAGCCAGTGAAATTTGCATGGAATTCTGACGGCGTCACGCTTTAATATGATCAAGGTCGTCACGGCTTAATTTAGAGAGGGACGGCGTCACGCATAATCCTGACGGCGTCAAGCCTTGATAAGCCAGAACGGATTTTGGAGAGCTAAAGAGGGACGGCATCAAGAAGGTCATCCGGGAACCCTAAAAGCGGCGAGGTGACGGCGTCACACTCCATAACGTGACGCCGTCAGATCTGAAAGTCTATATATAGTTTTGCAATTTTTTGTCATTAGTGTGGAACTTATTGGGGAACTTTGTGTGTGAAAACCCTAGGACGAATTTGGCAGCTTTTTCAAGGCTTTTTGCCTTGAGATCTTCCATGTTACATTGAAGATAAGTTATCAATTAATCATTCAATATGTCTATGTGTTGTTTGATTCTATCTTGTTCTTGTCTTTTGTTTAACATGCTAGGCTAGATTTATCTTGTGTTTGCTTAGATCTAATGAAACCTAGCTATTGATTATTGGTTATTAGTGTGTTGTTAGTTGTATTGGATGATTGTTCATCTATGTTAGGCTTAAGAAAACTGGCTAACTTCCTATTCGGTAACTTGCTTGAACGTCTTAAGAAACATGAACCAATTCGTACTAAAGGTTTTTATGGTTGTATTTAATGCACAAGCGAATTCTAGTGATCCCATGTTAGGAGCTTCCTAGCCGGCTCGACATAGGAGTGAAGTAGGAGCTTGTAGAGTTGGGGAAGTACGTACGCCACCCCACGAATGGTATTAAGGAATACACCCGTCATCCACGCAACTAATACACACTAATCAACCGGTAAAAGATAGTTAGGGAGTAAGGAAATCTAAGTAAACACATTTCTCTCCACATAAGTTTTCACCAACCTTTTCATTTTTTGTTATTTTATTGTATTTGCATTCATAGTAATTTGGGTTAGTTGACTAGCAACTAATTCCGCCCACTCTTTCAAACCCGAGATTTTACTTGCTTTCGTAAAAATATAAAAACACAAAAAGAATCATCCCTCACCCTTAGACCTATTATAGTAGTTTTTCATACCTAACGAACACTATTCCCTGTGGAGAACGATCAATCCCCCGTACTTACCACTACACTATACTACATCGGTCAGGTACACTGCCTGGTGGGGTTGTAAGCATCTTGAGATCCCTCGAGAGGTAAAACCTGTTGTAAGGTTGCAAAACCACGCATCACTAGCATATAATGCTAACAAATGGGTTCCAATTACTTAGGACAACTAACCGATGTGGTTAGCAAAAATGTATTGTAAACGGATGGCCATTTGGTGAAAATCCTAATTTGCCTCTTATCATTTGAATATATTTTATTACTTGAAAGTAATTTTAACCGTAATGCATAACAAGTACAAGTTCTAGAATCGACATAATCACCGGCACACTCATACGAAATATAAGGCATGAATCCTCACAATTTATAGTGGTGGTAAAATGTACTTAGCAATAGTTACCAATAACTCTCAAAACTTGACTACATTCCAAAAAAATTTCAAATAACCTTATTATTTACCATTGAATCAATTTGTCTAACAACTAGAAAAATCAAAGGCGAATAAATTCACACATTCTAGTTCTTGAAATCCAAAATCTAAAAAATTTAAAATTAAAACCAATCTTTCCTATTTTCTTCCCTCCCCCACACTTAAGTTTTGCATTGTCCTCAATGTAATAAAACGAACTTCAAAGTAAAGGAAATGGGAAAGAAAAATAGAAAAAATAATAAATAAAAACTACCCGGGAAAAAAAATTAGCATAGGCCTAGTTGATCACAAGTAATCTCATGAGTCCTTCCAAATATTGATCAACACTAAGCTTCCGTCAACTCTTCCCCTGCAAACACTGCAAACTATGCTCGAAACAAACAAAACAAAATACTAAAAACAATAAACCAAACAAAACATAAAAATAAAAATAATCCAAACAAACCAAAATTAAAACAAATAAATCCTACAAGAGTTAAAGTTAAAGTAGTAGAAATAGAAAATAGAAATAGTTCAACCATCATTGTTTTGAAACCATAGTCATAAACCATCGATCAATCGTAATCCATGTCCGGATTAACCCTCTCATCTTCACTCTCTTCATTCTCATCACCCTCAAAAATTGTGTACCTTTGTCTTTTCTCTCCAGCACCCCTTGAAGAACCGCCCACATCAAAACTCGAACTCCCAACATTAGGAACTCTGCCATACACCGGCACTGGTTCAGGAAATGGTGCGTACCCAGGATATGGGTAAGGGTATTGGCCAGGATACGGGTCATACTCCAATGGGTAGGGTGGAACATTTGGTGGGTTGTAAGGAGGTACCTCATAATCGGCTTGTTGAGCCACATGTTGAAGCATCGGCATTGAGTAATCATAGTTGTAATTTTGCCTCAACATCATTGAATCTCTCCACACGTCCCTTTTCTCAATCTCGTTTAGCTCACGGTTCCAATCTCCCCATCCCGAGTCAAAACTACCCGGGGCATGAACATTCCCAACATGAGGTGGTGGTTGATACGGTTGTTGTTGGTAAGGCTGCTGTGGTGCTCCATGAGGTGCAGCCATTTGAGGCTCAATCCAAGCTCCCAACTCTCGTGTCTTCCTATTTAATGCCGTATTAAAACTCCTCTCATCCCACGTCTCACTATCCAACATTTCTGAACACTTCGCTAACTCTATATCCACATAATAACCCAATCTTTTTGCCAACTTGGTCACATAGTGACCACCACAGATTGCACTATTGTCCTTGATTCCTGGTGCTCTCCTTGAAAGATACTCGGCTATTATCCAAGCCGCATTCCCATTCTTCTCCTCCAACAACTTCATCACCCAAAGATCCGGTTGATTGCACTTGTCACGGCTCCCTGTCCTATGCAAAACACTCCAAGCTATCAATTTCTGTAAAATTCTCAACAACGGATTCCTTAGCTTTGATGAATTCCTTCGAGTACAACTTGGGTCACCAACACTGTTCCAATACTCAGCTAACCCGGCATAATCATTATGCCTCCTTACTAATCTCACAAAATGAGATGCAAACAATCGACTTTTGATATCATCTGGCTCGTACAAGCCAAGAACAACGGCAAACTCAGGCAAAGTAAACTCATGCTCTCTACCACAGAGCCTAAACCAAATGCATTTGTCATTCATAAGATCCACAACCTTCCTCTCAAAGTAAAACGTGGAGAAAAACTCCAAACACCATTCACGGTTAACTTTCTCGTGGATACTAAACGCATTCTCCCACGAATAATCCTCAAAACTAGAACCGTCTCCTTCATACACATATGTCATTCTCATCAAGTCCCTTAACTCTATCTCACATCCAAAGTCATGAAATAAATCCCAATCGACTAACCTGGGAATAGCAAGCCTTCGCCCTTGTAACTTCGAGAGGCGCTCACGAAAAGCGTGCTTCTCTTCGCTGCTTAAGCCATTAAACTTCAAATTCTCATTGCGCTCTGGATTCACAGTATACTTAACCTTCTCCTTGACATTCCTATTCACAAACTTTTTCACAATTGGATTACCAACTTCACGCGACGAACTCGATCCTCCTGCAAGAAACCTCTGTAGAAATCATGATTATTCGTTAGTATAAGAGTATAAAAGACAAGGTTACATGATTTAGAAGTCCTAAAGATCCATTTTGAAAATCTTCAAAAAGTTTTACCGAGGGCTCCATCCGATCGGTAGCTCTCTCCATCCGATCGGATGGAGTATTGACCTTGTCCAGCCGATCGGTAGCAAATCGCAACCGAATCGGTTGTACGTACTGTATCCAAAACAAAAAATTTTCCGACTTCAAATCAATCCTATCTAGTTCCACTCTTCCCTATCCTGCATTTCATCAATCACTATGGTCTCTACACATCCCACTTATCTCTAAATCATATCCATAACATACTCGCATGATCAATCTTAGAACCTATGAACATATTCGAAATCAAACCTTATTGATGTTCTAATCCATAATGCATCATCCTAGGAACACTAATTAACATCTAAACAACATCTGGAAATCATCAATTTCTACCCCGAATCGATTCAAAGTTTTGACCCATATGATTCAACAAAAATCAATTAATTAATTCTTCCTCAAAACTTAATCAATCCATCTCATTCTTTTTGCAATGATTTCCTCAATCATTTACCCATCTATTCCAGAAAAATCATGCCTTAATTCGAACTATATCAAAAACGCCTAAATTTTGACCTAATTCAATCAACTCGAATTAAAACCTAATTGACACAAATTGATGATGTTACTTACTTGTTTTGGTGCCATTGATGATCCTTCAACTCTCCTGCAACTCTTAGAACTCTTCTAATGGTCGAATTAATGAACCCCAAGTGTGGTGGAATGAGTGTGTGTGTGTTTTTATGATTTTTGAAATCTTGAGTATATATACTTCATTCCATCCGATCAGTATTTCATCCAACCGATTCGGATTGAATTTTTGCAAAACTTCACTTTTCCTTCTTTCTTCAACACTTTAACACTTGCAAGAACAAATGGAAAGTATTTGACTCCTTTAAAAGACTTCACTTTAAGTATGAAAAATACCACCAACACACTTATTCTCCTAACTTGTTATCCAATCTATCTCTACAACTTCTAAAACAAAACTTAACTCCATAGATTAAAACTTAATAAAACCACAAGGTAACCAAAAGGTCTTAAACTTAAATCAAACTTAAATGCAAAACATTAAACTACTATTAAAAATGCATTAAAAATAAACAAAACAAACATTAGCACAAGCCTTGTGCTTTATTCTTCATCTTTTGCTCTTCAACCTTCAACCTTCAAAGTATTCATGCTTCAAGATGTCTTCACTTTGAAATTTACCGGATAACTTTCGGTTAGTCATTTGTGTTTTAAACTTCCTTGCAAAATTCCTTCCATCCGGGCAAACTATATCAAACTTCACATGCCATTCTCCATCACCTTCTTCTTTCTTGTAAACACTAGCTCCTTCGGGTCCCCATTCCAAATTCTTCAATTGAACCGGTAAGGATCCAAGAAAATCTGTCAATTTATGGAACACAAAAACATTCTTGAATGGGTTATAGAAAACCTCCATAGCTAATGCTCTTTCCAACTCATCTTCAATACCAAAATAACTAGGGACAACCGGCCCATATTTAGGCCTTCCCTCTTCATCTCTACCAACTTCGAAACAACCAAAATGATCTTCTTCTTCTTCATCTTCATGCACTTCCTTAATAATCTTGCCTCTAGGTTTAGGATAGTAGGTATGCTTCAAGATCCCATCACTAATAGTCATAGTACCTCTACCCATATCTATAATAGCTCCGCAAGTTCTCAAAAACGTTCTTCCTAACAACAATGGTAACTCCTTATCTTCGGGAATATTAAACACAAGAAAATCGGCTAAGAAAGCTTGATATCCTACTTGCACTCTAACATTCTTCACTTCTCCCATTGCTTTTGCTCTTGAATTGTCAGCCATAGTAAGATTATATTGATTTGGTTGAGGATTACCAAGTCCTAATCTTTTGTACAACGGGTATGGCATCACATTCACACTTGCTCCTGTATCGGCCAGTGCATACATTGCATCGGTTCCATTCACCTTAATGGGTAACACAAAATTTCCCGGATCGCTCTCTTTCTTAGGCAACCCATTTTCAACTATCCTTTCCCTTGCAAACTCATCAAAATTCTTATCCTCTAGCCTAGCTGTTGCCATCATAACCGCATCTAACTTCTTACAATAAACCATGTAATTGTTCAACACTTCTATAACCGGCTTCTCTTCCATAAGCTCCTTAAATTTCATTTCCAAGTTCTCCAAAACGGCTTCTTTTTGTTCTTGAGTCAATGGTTTAACTTCTTGAGGTGATTTGGGTGATGAACTAGATGAACTACTCTCATTCTTAGGGGTGGAGGGTTGGGTAAGTTTGTTAAGTGGTGTTTTCTTGTGATTAGCCTTTCCCATTTTAACAATCTCTCCTCTACCGTCCTTCTTTTCTACCATATCATCATCTACATCAATTCTCATCTCTCCCATAGCAAAATCAACCCTACATTTAGTTTTCACCATAAAATTTCTACCAAACATAACTTCCGGTTCACCCACATTTCCATATTCCAACACAACAAAATCCATCTTGAAAACATGACCATGAATATTAACATTCACATCTCTCACTATCTTCCTACCATAATTCTCATAATCAAGCCTAACAAAGCCAAGCTTACTAAGCATATCTTCCGTAATGTAATTCTCACCATATTCCATATTAAGTTGAGCATCCCAAGCCTTAACTCCTTCCACACCACATGGTGTAGCATACCTCATAAATGGTACATCAAACTCTTTAGGGGGTGCTTGCGTAAACACAACCACTCTTTTCTCCTTAGGTAAACAAACAATGCTTTCGCCAACTTCTTCTTTTCTTTCTAAACCAATCTTAGCTTCATCCAAAATGCTTTCCAACTTCTCCAAAGAATCTCCTGAATTTCTCAACATCTCTTCCAAGTGTCTCAAATATTCCGAAACATTGCTTAAACTCTCCATTCTACTTAAGCACTAACTATAACATAACCACAAAACAAAAAATCCAAACTATTAGCGTGAGGGTTAGTTATAATCGAACCATATCAAAATATCAAACCAAAGCAAGCTAAGAAACAACTTCAAACTATCAAAACATCAAAACAACTAAAAATCAAAAATCATAAAAAATCACACCGAGGCAACTATCCGATCGGTATCACCTTCCATCCGATCGGATGGGTAAAATGCAAAATACGAACTCTCACCAACCGAATCGGTTGCGGGCAGCATCCGATCGGTTCGATCGAAATTTTTTTTTTTTATTTATTTATTTTTTTTTTAATAATAAGACTAAACTAATGACAACCTCTTTTTACCTTTTTTTTTTTTTTTTTTTTTTTTTTTTTTTTTTTTTTTTTTTTTTTTAAGAAGAACTAAAAAGAAGAATAAATTAATAACTAAAACTAATTAATATAATCCTACCATTAACTATCAAGCATTAAACTATGTGATTAACTTTTAACTCTTTAACTAATGACCATAAAAACTAATTATAAACTCATTCAATGAAAACTATCAAACTACCAAATATTAAAATTAATAAATTAACTACATTAACTAACATTTAACATAATAAAACTTTTTAATACCCCAAATTAATTAATCTAATTACTCTACTAATTAAACACAATATTAATGAATCATAAAAACTGAAAAAATAACAAAAATTACTAAAACAAAAAGTGTTAACGAGACCACCAACCGATCGGATGGACATCCATCCGATTCGGTTGGTCCGAAACAAACTTTTTTTTTTTTTACTTTTTAACTTTTTAACTTTTTAACTTTTTTAAAAATAAAAACTTAAGACTACTAAGCCCAACTACCAAGAAAATCTTAACAATTCCCCGGCAGCGGCGCCAAAAACTTGATGTGCGTGTCGTTGTGTTCAAGTTTTAAAATTTATAAACACGATTTATCCAATTCTCTAATCACACATACGAGCAAGTATACTCGTCCGTGGTAGTAAAGGTGGGTAAGTCGAGATCGTCCCAAGGGAATTGGGGTTTAGGTTTAGTAAATAAGTTTTAGCAAAAAGGAGTGTGACTTGTAATGATGCACAACTTAAAATGAATGATTCACAATCAATGGTTTTTGTCATGAGAAATCATATCTAAGAATTCAATCTCCTAGTTAACTCCTTTCGGCCATGATTAACTATTACGATAATTCTATTAAGTCCTTTTGTTGTTTGAAAGCATTTCTTATCTTAAGAATTCCTACGAATCCTTTCGGCCTTTTTCGTGATGAAATCGTTTCCAAATCCATTTTAATGAGTAAAGGTGTTGCTTGTCACACACCACAATCCATACTAATTCGTGCACTAACTTTTTGGAATAAAAACATAAAGAAAACTCCTTTCGGCCTTTGTGAATCTTTGAAATTGTTTTTACCAACCAATTAAGCAAGATTAGATTTTATCTCAACAAACTCATAAAACAAGATATGTTTTCATGCATCACTATGATAAGATTACTCCAACAATTGTCACATCATCCACACACAAGTATAACTAAAATTACTCCATAACAATCATAATCAAACACAAGTAATTAACCAAACTTTCATTCATCATATAGTAAAAGTAAAAGTAGTTCATGATAACTCAACAAGAAATACCTAATCAAGGAATTACAAGAACTAGAATTGTGGAACTATAGCAATCCACACTCCTCCAATCGCCTATTATCACACGTAAACAACTCCACACACGGACGCAACTCTTGAGACTCGAACTCAAGATCTCCTGGACGTTTTCACAGCAACTACAAGCTTTCGGGCAATAATAATAAGGTGTTGTAGCTTTTTTAGGTTATGTCACTTCCCCAAAAGAACTCTCTTTGTAAACTAAGTAAGGGTTCCTTAAATAAGTGAAGAAACCCTTATTCTTCAAGTAAAAACATCCCAAATGAGTTAACAGCCGAGAAATGATAAGCCTCCATGATTATGGGGCTTAAATTCATCATTAAATGCAACTTTGTAACTTCAGTGTCGGCCAACCGATCGGTATTTGGCTCCTACCGATCGGTTGGAGCTCTCGGTGTCTCAAACTTCAACCATCCGAATCGGATGCGGCAGCATCCGATCGGATGGATGACTCTGCCATGCAACTTTTCTTTTCTCTTTTTCTCTTCTCGTTACGTGCTTGATCCTTCGCTGTACCACTAATTTCTTTCATAGAACTTGATCTTTTCTTGATATATAAGGTATAGAAGTCTTGGTCTAATCAATTCTTTGAAGTATCATGTGGTTTCTTTCTCGTAATTCTCCTTATGTGCATAATCTCTTCATTTCTTCGTATTTTCCTCCACTTTTCCTGTACTTGGCTATATTTACTTGCATACACACTTTTTCATCATTTAGCAACAAATACACAAAAATATAACCAAATATGATGCACAAAACTAGCAATAACGCACCTAAAAACATGTTAGATTTAAGCGTTATCAAAGATGTTGGAATCACACATCAAACATCTGTTGTTAGAACTCCACAACAGAATGGGGTAGTTGAATGAAGAAATCGAACTCTTATGGAAGTTGCTCGCACAATGCTAATTTATTCTAGTACACCGTTATTCTTATGGGCTGATGCTGTTGCCACTGCTTGTTTCACTCAGAACCGTTCCCTAATCCACCCAAGATTCAATAAAACACCATATGAGCTAGTGAACAATCAGAAACCTGATATCTCTTACCTTCACGTGTTTGGCGCTTTGTGCTATCCAACGACCGACAGAGAAGATCTAGGGAAGCTGAAAGCTAAAGGTGATATTGGAATCTTCATTGGATACTCAGAAAACTCAAGGGCATTCCGGGTGTATAATAGAAGAACAAAAAGGATAATGGAGACGATGAATGTGAAGTTTGATGAGATTTCACAAATGGCTTCTGAGAGACTCGCTCTAGAACCCGCGCTTAATCCGATGGCTTCTAATCCAAACAGATTAGGACCCGCACCAAACCCGCAGACTTCTGGACACATTAGTTCAGGACTCATACCTCAAGGAGCTCAATCAACAACCACTGAAAAACCTTCAGAACAAGAACTGGAAAATTTCTTCGAGTTAATGTTTGATGAATACTATGGTGGAACTTCGACAAATGCATCACAACATCATTCCGCTGCACCCGCTCAAAACCATCAACCACCACAAGATGCATCTACTACAATCGAAGCTGACGCACCAACTCCCTCAACATCATCTACATCTACTCCAGCAACTCCAGTATTTGAAATTGTTCTACCAAGAGTTGATGAGCAAAACCAAAGTACACCACTTCAAGAAGAAACAACACATAACCAAAATGATGATGCGTTAGAAGAAGAAGTATTCGAAAACCCGTTTGCTACGGACTCTGCTGAATCATCTTCAAGGTTACAAGAACCATCTAACACGCACACATTAAACCCAAGGTACCCTTCTACACTCCAGTAGACTAAAGACCATCTAATTAAACAAGTTATTAGTGAACCTTCAAGACCAGTTCAGACAAGAAGACAACTTGCCACAAACCCCGAAATGTGCATTTGCATTTTCTCAATAAGCCTCAAAGAACCAAAGAACATTCGGGAGGCGATGGCAGAAAACACATGGATAGAAGCGATGCAGGAAGAACTTCTTCAATACCAATTACATGATAGTTGGGAATTAGTTCCAAGACCAATTGACTAACTTGTCACTGATCTCAAATCGTTATGGAAGAACAAAAATGATGAAGAGATGACTGTAATTCGCAACAAAGCTCGTCTCGTGGCAAAAGGATTCAGACAGGAAGAAGGGATAGATTTTGAAGAATCATTCGCTCTAGTAGCAAGACTTGAAGCAGTCCGGATTTTCTTAGCCTATGCAGCTCACAAAAACATCACAGTATATCAGATGGACATCAAGACGACATTCTTGAATGGAACTCTGAAAGAAGAAGTGTGTGTGTCAGCCAGAAGGATTCATTAACAAGGAACATCCAGACTACGTCTACAAGCTAAAGAAAGCCATTTATGGTTTAAAACAAGTTCCAAGAGCGTCGTTTGACGAACTATCATCTTTCCTGATCAAAAACAATTTCACCAAAGGAACTGTTGATTCTACCTTGTTTACAAGAAAATTTAAAGATAACATTTTGATTGTTCATATTTACGTGGACAACATTATTTTTAGGTCCACTAATCCGAATCATTCAAAACATTTTAAAAATCTCATGGAAAGCAAATTTGAAATGTCCATGATGAGGGAACTAAAACTTTTTCTTGGTTTACAAATACACCAATCCCCTCGTGGTATTTTTATTAATCAAGCTAAATATACAATTGAGATTTTGAAAAAACATGGTATGGAAAATTGTGACTCTGTTGGTACACCAATGGTTACTTCACCAAAAATTGGTGCTGATTTATTTGGGAAACCCATCGATCCGAAGAAATATCGGAGCATGATTGGTTCTCTCATGTACCTTACTGCTAGTCGACCCGATATTCATTTTGATGTTTGCTTATTAGCACGGTTTGAGGCAAGGCCTACCGAACTTCACCTCCAAGAGGTTAAACGGATCTTTTGGTACCTACGAAGAACCATTAACATGGGACTTTGGTATCCGAAGAATTCCGAGTTTAAACTAACAGCATTTTCAGATGCCGATCACGCAGGTTGTCAAGTTACAGCAAAAAGTACATCAGGCGGAGCATAATTTTTGGGTTAAAAGCTAGTAGGCTGGTCATCAAGGAAACAAGATTGTACTGCATTATCAACCGTAGAAGCCGAGTATGTGTCTCTATCTGCGTGTTGTGCCCAAGTTCTATGGATGAGGACACAACTCACAGATTATGGCTTTACTTTCGATAAAATACCTTTGTATTGTGACTCGAAAAGTGTCATAGCCATCTCGTGCAATCTAGTACAACACTCGAAGACCAAGCATATTAGAATCCGCTATCACTTCATCAAAGAGCACGTAGAAGAGGGTACTGTTGAATTATTTTTCGTGAAGACAGATTACCAACTCGTCGATCTATTTACTAAAGCCCTTCCAAAAGATAGGTTTGACGATTTAGTTTGACGAATTGGCATGTGAAGCCTAACTCCTGAGGAGCTAGAACGTCCTCTCGAATCTTCTTGAAAATATTTTCAAAATAGCTTCGCTGTAAATATTTTTGAAAAACAAAATACAAAATTTGAAAAACTAACAAAATCAAAATACAAAAATAGAAAATTTTAAAAATCCAAAAACATTAGAAAATTTTTGAAAAATCCAAAAGTATTCTTCTCACGACATGTCTCTCGTATAATCGATATTCTGTACGTATCTAGAAATGTCATTCAACAATGATATGGGCATGTACAGATGCTTGAGCGATAGTTCACTAAAATTCTAAAACATGTCGTTTCTCAAAATTTCTTCAACAATGGCTTTCGTATACTTCAGTAAGAAACCCGAATTTAAATGATGACTTATGATTACTTCAGATCAGAACTCGTAGTTTCAAAGACGAAATCATTTTTCAAAAAGTGTAAGTCTAAACAAACGAAAAGATTTCACACAAAAACTTGTTTTCACAAAAAGACTTGCGTACATTTAAGTACACAACTCATTTTTCAAAAAGAAGTCTTGAGCACTTTTCATGATTTTTCAAAAGATTTACTCAAAATCTTTCAAAATATTATATGCTCAAGACAACTCCCTACAAACCCTTATTTGAATTCAAACTTTGTGTTTAAAAATATATGCTTTCTTTAAGGGGGAGTATAAAAATCAAAATCAAAATGTTCCGATTTCATGCAAAACAAATCAGTCTATCTCTCCAAAAGAATTTCTCTTAATCAGTTGATATAAAAAATATCACGGTATGTTATTTTTGAGGGGAAGAAGACGTGATTAAAATGTGATAAAAAATGTTTAAAGATCGTGGTTGAATCTCAAATGAGCTCAACTCAGATATAACCAACGAATTGATGAAGCTTAAATGTCTTTAATCGAAAAGACTTGTCCTGGAAGGGTAATAACTTCAAGCTGGTCTAACCAGTGATGTAAGCGTGTCTCGAATAGGACTTGTTTAAGTAGAGTGTACCGTCTCGAGAGACTTTCTTTGAACTTGACCAGGATGGGTAATAATTTCAAGCTAGTCTAACTAGTGATGTAAGCGTGTCTCAAATCGGTCATGTTCACTGAAAATCGATCAATTCAAAAGTGTAAACGCTTCCCAACATGTGTAAATCTATCTTAAAACTTATGAGCACATGTGAAGGGGGAGTATTTCAGAAAATGCAAAACTCTAGAAATGTTAACAAAAATGTGTTTTATAAATTATAATCATAAACACTTTGAGAGATTTTCACAAAAGGTTTTATGGCAAGTGATCAATGAGCCTAGGATAATCATGGAGTAATAAGGTGATTATGGTTAGGTTTATGTCCTATGATCCACCAGAGCCGGAGGGATCTACCTAAGGACAATTTCAATAGATTAGAATTAGAAGTCCTTAGGTATGATTGAAACAAGGAGTAAATGAGAAAGGAGAAAGAAGTGGTTGAAGAATTAAAAAGAAAAGTTAAATGAAAGGGTGAAAAGAAATAGCCCTCTATGAAAACTTAGGGCATAAACCGGGTCAATACATCTACTATCGGTTATCACAAAAATGATACTGGTATTGAAGACAAGACGTCATGGACCCAGTGACGCGCTGCACAACCCCTCCTAGCCACTCAGGTATCTCTTAAAAGATATTTGTTTCATTTCTCACAGAGAACCTTGCATAATCTATCGACCTCTCACTCCGAGATGTGTTGATATTGAAAAAGGAGGCCGTCTGCTCCATGCCTCCGACGACTAAAACCAAAACACACGTAATCAAGTCTAGAGCCATGAGATTCATCAAAAATATCTCTTAGGATACACTTTCTATGAATACACTTGTGTTCGCCAAAAAGGACACAAGTTGTACAATATTCCTTATAAAATCTTCGGATCATGCCTTACATATTATGGTGGTTATTTGTTTCAAACGGTCTACAGTCGTGGAGTGATACTTTGGTATACTTCAGCGGCTCACCTGAATTGTTGGTACACTTCGGTATATCTGTGTAAGCCTTTTTGAGGGTATCTAATTCAGGAACAGCCTTTGTTAGGATTAGAGAGTGTTTTCACACTATGCTGTTAATTCTATCGAAGTCTGAGCCTGTAAGTGCTGGAGATCCCGCTAAGGAGATTCCTTTCACGAATTGAGTCCTTAAGACGTGGGTCGTTACTTGGATTTATCCTATGTAATGATAACTATCCTTAACCGGATTCGGACGGCTGATGTGCCCGAACAAGATGAATGGAATCAAGACATTCATCAGTAAAACAATCGTAGTGATCTATTCTCTAAGAAAAGTTCACCGTGATCGATTGGTGATTTCAACTAACAATATCTATGCAGAAACTGATGAAAGTCTCCTTGGAGACCGTACACCATCATTTCAGATATCAAACATCTTCACCTCCACATACTCATACTTATGAAGTTCATCCTAAACAAGCTCAAGTGAAGAACGTTCTAGACAAAGAGATCAAGTTAAAGACAACGAGTTACGTAAAAGTCAAAGAGCTAATCAAGAATGTCAAGAACAAGTTCATGAATCAATAGTGGAAGACATGAGTATGAAGTTCAAAGTATGTTCAAGACGTACGAGTATGTTGGAAAAGACGACACTGCAAACCTATGAAGATGTTGATCAAAGGCAAGAAAGATCGAAAGTCATTTATCCAATATCACAAAGCATGAAGGAACAAAAGAATCAAGACTACTCTATGACGACACACAAAGTTCAAGACCTAGAAGACAAAAAACCTAATCACGTGGAGCATCATTTGAATGACCACCCCTTACGGGGAGATTGTTAGCCTTAATAGAAAGTGTTGGTCATTCTAGATTAGGAACTTTGTAATGTGTCGTAGAATATGTGATAGAATAGTCAATGGGCTCATGGATTGGGCTAAGCTAATAGGTTATTAGTTATGATAAGCTAGTCCATTTAGTTATGTTGTAAACCAAGCCCAACCCAATCCTAAACCGAGCCTACACAAAGCCCATCAGGGCATCCATGTACTTACTATATAAACACCTCAAAGCCTCGTTTGAGGTGTGTGCTTGAGTGTGTAAGTGTGTGTTTTATGAAATATATTCTAGTTTCTTTCTCTTCTTTATCTCTCTAATACATACGCCATATACTACTCTTGTACTAGCATCAATATTGTGTGATAAGTTACTAGATTTAAGGTCCTACACTTAACAATAAGACATACTAATAGACTTACTTAATTCATTTTTTTACAACTGTGATACACTTTTTCTTTTTCATCATTTCCCACCGATCAATTTTTCCAAGCACCAATCATATCTTTAGGTTTAATTTTAGTGTAGTTTTTAAACATCAAAATCATTTTTCTTATTTATTTATAGATCGAGATCCTCTCAGTATAATATGAACATTACCAGTAATGTTATATCATAAACAAAACATTGGGGATTATTAAGAGACTGATTTTCTATTTTATTGTGAGTGAACATTACCGATTATGTTTATATGAATTTAAAATGATCTCGATCATTTATTTATTTATGTTTGTTGTGTGGCGTGAAAGAACAACCACCACAAGAAGAAAAGGGTCTGATGCAAACAAAAAACAAACTAAACAAATTCAGCGAATGAGATCGAGAAGAAGAAATTATACGAAAGATACACTACATTTAATTTTTCCATTTGTTTTGGCATCTAGCAATTGAAGAGTAGAAAAGAAAAGAAAGATTGCTGATTAGGGTTTTGGCACAAACTGAAAAAACGAGTGAAAATATAGAGATTTTAGAGAAGGTTTGATGGGGATGGGTAGATACGGCAACACACAATGGCTGACAAGGTCTGAGAATCAAATATGATATCATGTTGAATGATAGAAACTTGTAGGTTTAACTTTAGTAATAATCAATATTTATATATATATTATAAACTTAACCTTAATGGACTCTAAACCTATAGATCGGGCTTAAGCCGACTTCACCATAATCTAATAACTTTTTGTAATCTCAATCAAACCAACAAGTAGAATATATTGTTTTGATTTTTATTCCTCAATGGATCGACAAGGAGCATCATTTTTGTAACCCAGGTTATTAAAAATTTAATTTAGATTAAATCTCACAATTCGAGAAAAAAATGATAAAATATTATTGTAATAAAAAACCATTATATGCTCTCGATATATTTACTTTATCAATAATTATACATGATGCAATATAAATAACATTATGTTAAGGCTACTTGCAGTAATAAGGGTCAATCCTTCTCATTTTCTCTGCCACCTCAGCTTTCTCTCTCCAGCGACCTTCAGGCGATTGGGTGATCCCAAGTTTGCGAGTTGTCTGAGCGGTAACCATCGTCGTACGCAGAGTAGTTCGCAAACTTGCTCTCTTCGTACTCTGCTTCCAATCTGCTAAACTCCCGCTCCTTACTCTCGTTCCAGCATGTATCACCTTCAGAACCTAGCCCAAATTGATCCAGATGAGGTTCATATTGTTGTTGCTCAACAAATCTTGGTGCATCAGATGAAGTTGATGCACCTTGCCCAAATTGTTGGATCTGTTGTGATACAGAACCAGCTTCCACATTTTTCTCAAAACTCCAGCGGATCTTGTTGCTGATTTGGCCCTGAATCTGTGAAACGCAACCCCACAACGTCTCACTAATGGATCCGTCTTTGCGAGCTTCATCGTTCAAAAACTGGTCGAACACAGCTTTTCTTTCTTCAGAGATGTCTTTGCAGTCTGCGTATCGTTGTCTGAATCTTTGTTTCTGTGCCTTTGCAAGTTCAAATTGCTTGATAACTTCGACCAGAGCCTGTTGTCGAGCCTCATCTTCTTTTTCGGCTTCTTTTTTGATATACTTTTGTATTTGTTCGACAGTATGGGGGAGACGACAAGCCATTTTGAATAGAGAGAAATGTGAGATTTTTGGATTGAAGTGTGTTTGTGTTGTGTGTCTATGTTGTGTATTTATAAGTGAAAGATTTTTTTTTTTTTTTAATTTTTATTATTATTTTTTTTTTTTACTTTGCAACCGATATATTTATTAAAAAAAAAAAAAAAAAAAAAAAAAAAAAAAAAAAAAAAAGTGCAAATGATTCGATCGACTTTGCGACCTTCATTCTCTATTTCATCCCAATCGATCGATCGTTTGTTTTTGCTACAACAAGGACGATTCAATCGATCGACACAAACGATCGATTCTTTTGGCTTACTGCAAGTAGCCTAAGGATGTTGTGAAAAAAATTGATAATGAATAGTAAGGTTCCGTTTGGGTAATAAGGCTAAAATGAGTGGTTGATGATCCACTCACTGTTATTTCAACGTCATCTCAGATTTCTCTCTCATCTCACTTTCACTCACTCCCTCTTATCATACAACCGTTTTGGTCACCCTCTCTCACCTTTATAAAAATATACCCCACCACACTCACAAACCAAATATTTAATTATAAAACCGTCCCACTTTTTCAGCACTCACTATGGTGAGTAACTCACCAAACTAGTGCATTTTGGTCGTGACTTGGCTTTGGTGTTTTGGTTGATTTGGCCGTGACTTACTCACCAAAAGGTGAGTTTGTCACCACTCCGGTTAGCCTAACTGGGTGTAGAATAAGATTTGGATTTGGTTTATGATTTTGACTAGACGTAGGTTTAGGAGAAAGAAATTATATTTGTTTTATTAATTTTATAATAAAATTTGAGTTAAGAAATATTATTTAAAAATAAAAGAATGTATATATGTGTGAGAAAGAAAGAGTGACATATTGTAATATAAAGTGTGTGTGTGTGAGAGAGAGAAAAACTAGCAACATCCTCTACTTTTACTTTTAGTGATCCTTCTTCATTATTAAAATGCCAAACCCACATACCAAACAACAACTTTCACCATAAATCCCAAATCCACATCCAAAACCCACCAAACAAACGAGTCCAAAATAATGAGGTAAGTTATTTGAGAATCGTGAAAACATAGAGATCAATGAATTAATCTTAGCAAGTCATTTGCAATTATAATAAGGATGCGTTTGTTTCATAGGGTTGAGTGTATGATTTGGGTTTAATGGTAAAAAGTGGTTGTTTTGTTCAAATGGGTGGGCCTCAAAATTGGGATTGAGTGCTTAATAATTGTCATGTTGAATTTCCACGTAGTTTAACATGTTTAAAACTTTTAGTTATTAAATTTTGGTCCTTATTCTATATAACGGGACCCACTTGCATATCAACCACCCATTATTTGTTATTTTTCTTAATTGTATATATTTTAAATTAAATCTTTTTATTAATTAAAAAAATAAATTTTAAATTAATATTTTTTCTCTCTCCTAACCCGAATAATAATTATAATCCAAATCTTAAATCTAAACCCATATAAAAACCAAACGGGCCCTAAAAACATTCACTTCCATTCCCTAACAATCTTTCTTTTTTAATTAAATCCACTTTCACCCTTTTTTAGAATAATGTATCTCAAAAATCGTTAATCGTTAGACGACACGAATACGATAAACATTTAATTGTCTTTCAATAGATGGACACTGTCATATATTTTCGACGAACTTCTTTTTATTTTTTTTCTTTCGGGTTTTCTTCGGTACATGAGTTTGCATGATATATCAAAAGTGATATAACATTAATATGTAAGTTCGAACACTCAAAATGTTGTCGTAAAATGAGCACAAGGCTAAACACAGTGGCAAGGTCGTGAATGGGTCGACCGATCAGTCGAGTTCGGTCGTCCCACTGTGGCGGCTTGATCTCGATCGGTTATTGGACGAAATTGTGAGGAAGATGGTCGCAGACTCGACTGAGTTATAAACTCAGAAAAAAACAAAAAACTCTTCCTATTTTTTATTTTAATTCGTTTAAAAAAAATGTATGTGCGTTTAGATTTGCAGGTACACACGATGAAGAAGATAACAATATAAAATCTTTTTTTTTTAAAACAAATATATAAATTTTGTTTAAACCCTTGATGTTTGAGATTTACAATTTAAACCTTTGAAGTTTGATTTCATTGTCATTTTTATTTTAAACAATTGTAACTTCTTTTCTTTTTTGTATTTTGATACTATGTAATTATGTAATATTTTTATTATTAATGAAGTTTAAATTTGTTGTTTAAAAATTTTGAATTAAAAAATAATAATTTGGTCGCCACTGTGGTAACTTGGTCATCGTCAGGTCGCCAGAGAGAGAAAGCTGATTTGGCAGGGTCGAGTGTGGTCACCACTGTGTTTAGCCTAAGTACTTGTGTATAACTCCATATGATTCACGTTTTTTACTTTTAAAAATATGAATCATTAGCTTTCCAACCATATATCATACATAATTTATGAACTTCCAAATCAATATAGCTTATTCATATAAGTTAGGGAAAAAAAATTAAAAAATAAAAAATAAATAAAAAAAATTCCGTCATTCAAACTCGCTTGATATATCACATGTGATATATCACTAATTTCTAGATTCAAAAACTGAACATGTTGTCATAAAATGGACATAAGTATTATTTTCAGTATAGAAAAAGGTGAATCTTTTGGAGTTGTATACAAATACTTAGGCCATTTTACGACAACATGTTAACTATTCAAACTTACATATTAGTGTTATATCACATATAATATATCAAGCGATTTTTAATATCAATTATTATTTTTTCTTATTCTATTTTCTTCAACTTTTATGAATAAAAGATTCAAATATTATATGTGATATTTAGTTGAAAAACTAAGGATATATATTTTCAAAGCAAAAAATAGTGAATCTTTTGAAGTGATATACAAAAACTTACGCTCTACGACATCGTGTCGAATGTTTGAACTTACAGATTAGTGTTATATCGCATGTGATACATCAAGCGGGTTTGAATAAAAAAAAAAAAAAAAAATCTCTTTTCTCCTACTTCTTTGAATAAACTGTATTGATTTGAAAGTTTCAAAATTATGTGTGATACATGGTTCAAAAGCCAAGGATTTGTAATTTTCATTGCCAAAAACGATGAATCATTTAGAGTTATGGACAAATATTTATGCCCGTTTTACGAAATCATATTTAGTGTTCGAACTTACAGATTTCTGTTATATCACATGTGATATATCACGCAAAATATTGTACTGAGAAAAAACCAAAAACTACAACAAAAAAAAAAATAAAAAAAAAAAAAATATATATATATATATATATATATATATATATATATATATATATATATATATATATATATATATATATATATATATATATATATATGAAAGTGCCTATTTATTGAAAGATAATTAAAGGTTCGTTGTGATTATATAATTTATGTGGGTTAACGGTTTACGATTTTTATGATATGTATATATATATATTTTTTTTTAAAAAAAGATGATAGCTAGTTTTAATTAATTAATTAATCCTCTCCTTTTGTCTAGTTTGCAAAATGAGTGGCTGAAAAAATAAGTCTCTAATTAGCTTTTTATGTCGACCTTCTTTCCCAATTGATTCTAGAGACAAAACATATAGAGTAAATAACATAATGGTCCCTGTGGTTTGTCGAAAATTTTACCTATCATCTCTCATACTTAAAAGTTGCATATATCGTCCCTATCGCTTTCAAAGAATAACACTCGTGGTCCTTTTTTAATGAGTGTTAAGTACATTCCATTATAATTTGCACGTTAGCCCCTATTGGTTAACGATTATTGCATCGTTTATCCTTTATAATAACGGCCGTTTATAATTTAAAGTTTCTCAACTTTAGATATGTTTTTATACGTTTTTATCCATTTTCGTCCGTTTTAATACGTTTTCATCCTCTTTTATACGTTTTCTTATTTTTTATCCGTTTTCGTCTGTTTTTATTACGTTTTTATCCGTTTTCATCCATTTTTACATGTATTCTTATGTTTTAATCCATTTTCGTCCGTTTTATATGTTTTTGTCTGGCCTTTTTACTTTTTGATATGTTTTTATTCGTTTTCATCCGTTTTTATACATATTTTTACGTTTTTATCCTTTTTCATCTGTTTTCATCCGTTTTTCTTACGTTTTGTCCGTTTTCTTACGTTTTTGTCCGTTTTTATACGCTTTCGTCCATTTTTATACGTTTTTTTAACGTTTTCATATGTTTTCAACCGTTTTCATCCGTTTTTTTTATGTTTTCATATAATTTTATCCGTTTTATACGTTTTCATATGTTTTTATCTGTTTTATTACGTTTTTATCTGTTTCATCCATTTTTATACATTTTTGTCCGTTTTTCATACGTTTTTGTCCGTTTTTATACGTTTTGGTCTGTGTTTATACGCCTTTTTTACGTTTTCATAGGTTTTTATCCGTTTTCATATGTTTTTATATGTTTTCATCCATTTTTATATGTTTTTAACCGTAAGAAAATGTATAAAAATGGATGAAAACAGATAAATACGTATAGAAACGGATGAAACGCATAAAAGCATATAATAATAGATAAAATATAACACCCCCTAATTTGAGATATAGCAGCGGAAAAGTAATTAGGGCGTTACGGGGAGGATCAAAGTCATTATCACAGAAAACGGCTCGAAAGAGGCGTTTTGAAAGTTATTTGTCATTCAAATAAATACTTTTGATACAAAGATGAAACATTTTATTTAAAAATCCCATATAAGATATAAAGGCTTGAAAGAATGACATATTTGATTTTTACACCATTTTAGTTTATCAGAGTAATAAATGCCCACTCCGTGTCTTGTCCTGCTCCGTTAATTTCCTGAGATACACATGCTTAAAAGTGTCAACACAAAGGTTGGTGAGTTCATAGAGTTTAATGGAAAACCATTTATTTCAATGAATTTAAGAGTATTTAGTATTATTTGAAATAAATTCAAGTATGATTAAACAATCAGTTTTAATAATTTCAGAGATAATATGATTATCTGATATAAGTTTTTAGTACTGATGAACAGTTCATTTCAATGATTTCAATAACGAAGTAATAACTGTAATAAATACTAACAGTGATGAAACAAGTAATGAATGAAGTTGAGTATAACCACAAATAAATCATATAAGTATTCAGTCAAGTTCAAGTACTAGATCATAATCCTAGCATGAGATGGAAGCTCATGATATTATGCCTTAAGATCTATAATCAAGGTCTGATGAAATTCTTATATATGAAGACATATATATTCATGTATTTATATTGTTCTAAGGCTCATGTCATTCATACGTTAACAAGATATCACACAAACAACATGTAATGTACCGCACAAACGGCATGTAACGTACCGCACAAAGCAGCACGTACTGTACCGCACAAACGGACTGTAATTTACCGCACAAACGGACTGTAAGGTATCGCACAAACGGACTGTACTGTAATGGTAATTTAGACAATATTAAGGTAACGATGAACCTTAAGTACTTATGCTTTTCCTAGCAAGTATTTCCGTTGAAACATGGAAATAACATATAAAGATAAGGGGAACATTCAAGATATTATAGTGAAACAAGTATCATGTTATAACAATCAATTTGGAAATATTATCATCTGAATTCAATATTCAAGCTAAGCAATTAGTAAGTAAGATATGTATCATATCTTAAGGAATAAACCATATCAGGTAAGTATTAATTAGGATTTTGATTTGAATCATGTAAGTTATTAATATACTTATTCATAAAAGTAATGAAATATATTTGAGCATGTATCTCCCCCAAAAGTATAAAACCAGTATTAAAAGAGTAGGGGCCATGACTCACCTTAAGTGATATTGAGAATGATGAAAAGTAGGTTCGGATGAGATTATGGTAACGGCTTTGAAACAAGACCTGATAAATAAATATGTCTGAGAATCTGACCAAATACTATTTGGTTATTGTGAAACGAGTAACGTGTAACGATAAATGGATAACGAATAACGATTAATGAATAACATATTAATCGTTATGAAAAGATGATATGTAAGTGGAGTTATTGAGATTATAATTATTATCACATGATATGATAATTAAATTATTTCCAAAGTTTTTATGATGAAATATTACGTAAAGAAAACTAGTTGAAATATCGTTAAATATATTATTAACGTAACGTTAAATAATATATAAATGAAATAAAATAAATATGCATGTGACGTGAATTGAAATGACAAAAATAGAAAATAAACTAAGAATGTCAAATAGAATATGTTGGTCCTTGTTCTTTTCCAATTTTACACTTTTTACCCTAACGGCGTTAGTGTTGCACCGTTAGTCCTTATTATATATAATTTACAATTATAGTCCACTACTTGTCCAATATATCAATCTGAGCTTGGGAATTAATAATATGTCATTTTATACCCTAAAGATACTGTTTTTACATTTTCAGTCCATAGTTTTACCATTTGGCAGTTTTGGTCCCTCTAGGTGTTGTCGCGTTACATTTTTAGTCCAATTTTACAAAAATGATGGGAATAATTATGTTAAAATTTCTGCAGCTTATTGAAGCCATAAAAAGCTTATTTTAACAGCTTATAAAGTCTAAAGCTTATTATTTTTTCTAATGGGCTTTAACGATCAATTTAGTGGCCCGTTAACGTTTTAAAATCCGTAAGTCGTGAGACGAGTTGAGCTCATCAAAAATATCATTTTTCAAGTTCTAAATTCATATCAAAAAGCTTTGAAAAGCCAGCTTATGCGTAGAGCTTAAAATTAGCTTATTGGGCTGAAAAGCCCAACTCGCTGTTTTGAGTTGTTTTGTAATTCAGTTTCTGCGAAACACTTTGGCACTTTTAGAGTGTCGAAACGAGTTTATTTTTACGAGTTGTAAGAATGAAAGTGTTAGCTAGCTAGGTGGTCTATTAGTTGATGTAAAAATATAGCACGATTGTTAAGTTAAATGTTGAGATATGTGATCGTTTAGTAGGCGACTGGGAACATGTTTATATAAAGAAATGACTTAGAAATATTTCTGTTAGGAATATGAATATTCAGCAGAAGACTCGGTCACCCCGAGTACTTATTAGATCATCATAGCTCATTAGATTATCAGTAATATTATTAGTAGCTTAGTTATTAATTACTATTGTGGAGTGGGTCGGGTCTTTACCCTCTGTCAGCTCGCTCCACAGTCCACTAGGGACATAATATGTAGTAGTATATATACCCCTTCCCACACAAGGAAAGGGTTGGACCTTTTCAATCTAATATATCACTAGTTACTTTCTCTCTCTAAAAGGCTCCCACTTCTCTCTAGAAATCTTACTCTATTCGATCCATACAAGCCTCATACAAGTGATTCTTGCATTGTGAATACCCTACAATTGGTATCAAAAGCCATGGTTAGGTCCATGAGAGTTGGTATTCACGAATTTGTGTAGTTCTTGAGGTTTTCTTGTTGGTTCGACTTGTAGTTTTAAGTTTTTTTTTATTTTGTTTGTTTAGTAGCATAAATCTCATTTTGTACTTTGTTTAGTGATTAGAAGTTGTTTTACTTTGTACTTTCTTGATTAAGATTAGTATTAGAGTGGTATTTGGTGTTTGGATTCACAGATCCAAGAACCGTGTGGTGATTTTGGAGCAATTCGTGGGTCTTTTGTGGAAGTGTTTTTGAATGCGGTTTGTGTAGTTTGGACGTTCTTGAATGCGGTTTGTGTAGCATCGGGTACGCGGTTTGTCTTTATACTAGTTTAGGCAAAAGGACAAACGGCATTGATAGTGACAGGTTTGGAAGTTTGTGCCAACGCGGTTTGTCTCTACGGTGCGTACGCGGTTTGTGTCTACGCGGTTTGTATCTTTGGTGTGAACTCGGTTTGTCCCTAAGGCGTATAGGCGGTTTGTGTCTACGCGGTTTGTGTATCTAGTGTGAACTCGGTTTGTATCTCCATTGTGAACTCGGTTTGTCTCTTGGCACATACGCGGTTTGTATATCCGGTGTGAACTCGGTTTGTCTATTTGGCGAATACGCGGTTTGTGTCTTTGGTGTGAACTCGGTTTGTCTCTTTGGCGCACACGCGGTTTGTGTCAACGCGGTTTGTATCTTTGGTGTGAACTCGGTTTGTCTCTTAGGCACATACGCGGTTTGTGTCAACGCGGTTTGTGTCTCCTGTGTGAACTCGGTTTGTCTCTTAGGCACATACGCGGTTTGTGTCTACGCGGTTTGTCTAGGCGGTTTGTGTCTTGGTGATTTTAGAAATTCCCGCGAAAGATTCGATTTCTCGGTTAAATCACAAGATCAGTAAAATCCCGTAGTTACTATGGCTACCACATCAGGTACATCATCAGATGATATTCAAGCAGCAGGATCTGACACTCGTCCACCTATGCTAGATAGGACGGATTATGAGTCTTGGGCACAACGAATTAGACTTTACTGCTTGGGAAAAGATAATGGTGTTAACATTCTTAAGTCAATTGACGAAGGACCTTATCAGATGGGTACCACCAGAGACGTTGTTACAACTGGTGAAGATGGTACTGTAACTTGGGGCATCGACAGACCTAGAAACTACAATGATCTTAATGAAGAAGAAAAGAAGAGGTATGATGCCGATATTAGAGCCTCCAACATAGTTATTCAAGGTCTTCCAAAGGATGTATACAAGCTCATCAATTTTAACACTGAAGCCAAGGCTGTGTGGGACAACGTTAAAATGTTGTTGGCAGGGTCAGAACTCACAAAGGAAGATCGAGAGTCACAGCTGTATGATGAGTTCGAGCATTTCAAAATGAACCCAGGAGAAAATATCACAGATTACTATGTGAGATTTCAAAAGTTGGTGAATGATATGAGGATGATCAGAATGACTATGCCCAACATCCAACTTAACTCAAAGTTTGTGAACAACATGACTCCGGAATGGGACAGATTTGTTACTGCCGTCAAACTCAACAAAGGTTTAAGGGAGACTAACTATGAACAGCTGTATGCTTACCTGCAACAACATGAGAAGCATGCTGCCTATGATCGGGTGCTGAGAGAAAAGTTGAATCCTTCAACTACGAATGACCCACTGGCTTTCATGACAAATGTACAACCAACAATCCAATCATCATCCAATCCAAGCTATCACCAACTTCACTCACAAGTACCTGCTATGAGTTCACAACTTGACTCAGGCTACTCTCAGACCGACAAAATGATTGATAACCTTACCAATCAAGTTTCTCTACTGGTTCAACAGTTTCAAGCATCACTCCCACAGACCAACAATCAGTTAAGGAATTCTTCCAACCCACGCAATCTAGCAATGGTGGAGGATGGGAAAATTGTGGTTCAGAATGTGCAAGGGAGAGCTGGTAGAAACATGGGTCGAGGTTTTGTGCAGAATAGAGCAGGGAATGCCAATCAGGGGCAAGGGAAACAGATCAAGTGTTATAATTGTGGGGGGCTTGGACACATTGCTAGAAACTGCAATCAACCTAAACGTCCTCAGAACTCAGATTACTTCAAAGACAAGATGCTGTTAATGCAAGCTCAAGAAAATGGAGCTGTATTGGATGAGGAAGAGTTATTATTCTTGGCAGGAGATGGAGGAAATACTTTTGATGAAGATGTGGATGAGAAACCTGTTCAGGATCTAGCACTTAATGATCCTAACATCTTCAAGGCAGATGACTGTGATGCATTTGACTCTGATGTGGATGATGAACCTACTGCTCAAACAATCTTCATGGCTAACTTGTCTTCCCTGGCCTCATCTCGTCAAGCTGGTCCTTCTAATGCATCTGTGATATCTGAGGTACTAAAAATTTATGACACATATAATATTGTCGAGGGACAACAGATTCCCGAAGAAGTACATCAGGCAGTTGTTTCTGACTCAAGTGATGTTGATATGGAAAATAGCAATATTGTCTCATATGAACAGTATTTGAATAGCAACAACTCTCCTGATGTATCAAATGGTGAATCCTTTGTCAATAATGATGTGTGTGCTATGAGTAATGTATGTGCCTTAGATAATGCGGGTTGTGTAGATAATGCATGTGCGTACCATGAGAACAAATTGCCTGTCCCTGATGATAACTTGATCACTAGACTAAACATCTATAAAGAACAAGTTGCTATGTATGAACAGCGTGCTAAGTTTGAGCTTAATGATCGTGAGCAGAAATTAGAAGGTCAAATGAGTACACTTATTAAAGAGTCTAGAGTGCGAGAAGAAACATTAAAATTAGAGTTGAGTTCTTTGAAAAGTCAACTAGAAGAGTCTGTCAAACAGAAACAGGAAGCACAAAAGTGTGTAACCACACTTAAGCAAGAATTCAAACAAAAAGAAACAACTCTTTTAAATGATTTCTCTAAACTCAAGACGTTAAAAAATAAGCTTGAAGATAAGTTGTACACACAAAATCAAACTATACAAACTGCTCAAATGATTCATAAGCACAGAAAGTTGAGTGATAAGCACAGTAAAATCATGATAGGTGAACCTAAGTCAACCATCCTTAGGGACATGCAAGTACTTCAACCAGCCCTATATGATGGTAATGTGATGCTTAAGCCTATTCATGACCAACCTGAGCATATCTACACTGATGAAGAGGATGAGTTGAGTGATAAAACGAGGGAAAAAATGAATGTGAAAATGAGGGATCCTGAGTGCATAGCCAGACGAATAATAATCAAACCCCATGATTATTATGAAGAAAATCGTTTGACTGTGTTTGCTCCTCAAATGAAGTTAACACCTGAGCAGATATTTTGGAAACAAGATAATGAAAAACTTAAGGTAGAAAAACTTAAGGCCAACACCCCCCTCATTAGAAAAGTTGCGTCCATAACGGTGTATCCTCCCAATACACCTAGGAATTTGGTGCCTTTGTCTCTTCCCACTGAATGCAAAACCTTTATTAGCTTATATGTGCTTTGGCAACTGTTTGCTGATTTCGATAAAACATGTAAGAAGAGAATCACACCCACTGGCATTACTGAGGGGGAAAGGTGTTTTGAACATGCAAAAAGGTGTTACTTAACTGAGGTCATGCCATTCTTTAATCTACTTAAAGAACACTTTGAAGGGTTGCAAACTGCCCTTAAAGCCGAAATAAATGAAATGAAAGTAGTGTTTAAAGATATGGAAAATGAGGTGAATGAACATGCAATAGAACTTAAGAGTCGTGAGATTGAAAGAAAAAACATACTCATCACTAATGACAACTTGATTGCTAAATGTATTGCACAAGATGTATTTTACACTGTCACTGATTCTGCATTGTCTGCTTGTCAATTTAATGAGTATGCTATTGCGTTAAATGTCACCCAGAATCGTGTTGTTGAGCTTGAGGGGGAGAATTTGAAATTGCTTGAAAAAATTCAAAATGATGACCATGATAACATGGTTAAACGTTTTTCAAAACTAGAAGTTGATTATCTGAATTTGCAACTCAAACATCAACACTTAGAAGAAAAATGCAAAATATCAAATGTCAAGACATCCTCGGATGCTCCTGAGTTTGATACTTACTTTGAATTAAGCAAACGTGATGAGACAATTCAAGCTCACACGAACACGATTCGACTGCTGAGGGCCCAAATTGCCCAATTGAAATCCAACAAGTGTGAAGTATATGGCACCAATAAACCTTCGTCTTCAGATTCTCAGAATTTTCAATATCAAAACACCATAAATAAGTTACATTATGAAAATGAGTGTTATCGAGAAGAAAATTCAAAGGTTAAACAACATTTCAAAGAGTTATACGATTCTATTAAAGTTACAAGAAGCAATCATAATGATCAAATAACCTCTTTGACAAATGAAATTGAGAATCTTAAGGCTCGGGTGAAAGGTAAAATGCCATGCACCACTTGTAATTGTGATACACCAAAGGCTACTGATTGTAAAAAGTATGATATTGATGTTGGGCGTATTCCGTTTAAGCTTAGAAATAACAGCCTTGCCCATCAAACATATCTAGATCATCTTAGAGAAGGTCTTGACACACTTCGTGAGGTAGTTGAAGAGGATAGGAATGATAAGCCACTTGATCAAGCGGTTGTCTATGCATGCAAACTCACGAAAAGGATTCAGGAAAACTTAGAATATGCCATAGGCTCAATTCCTAAGTTTAGAGGCCATAGAGATAGATCTGTTGCATCATCATCCAATGTTGTGAACAAGTATGTAGCCTTTGACCTACCACCCAAAACATCAGAACCCAACACATCATTATCAGGAAGGCATGTGACAGAAAAACAAACTAATGTTACCTTCGATGCTTCTACAGGAGTAAAAAGTGACACCCAAGCTAGCGGGTCAAGGTCTAGAGGAAATGAAAGAAAGGATATGACTGCGCCAGCTAAGAATGATCACTTGAAGAATGTAGAAGCCCAACCTAGGAACAATAAGTTTACAATGAGTAGGATGAATCGTGTTGATTCTAGTATCAAAAGTACTGTAATTAATTCGAATTCTAATGCTATCTGTAAAACTTGCGACAATTGTTTAATTTCTGCTAATCATGATGAATGTGTTGTGTCTTTCCTGATGTCTTCTGCATCATCCCATGTTAAGAATGGTAGGATATCTGAAGCATGCAAAAAGGTTTGGAAAGCTACAGGAAAAACATTTGCTAGCGTAGGTTATCAATGGAGACCCACTGGAAGGAAATTCAATTTAGGAAAACAGTGCACGTTACCTAAAATGAATAAGCATAAAATTGTAAAAGTTAAGGAATGGAGACCCACTGGAAGGAAATTCAACTTAGGAAAACAGAGACCATTACCTAAAATGAATATGCATAAAATTGTGAAGAAGAAGGAATGGAGACCAACTGGTAGAATCTTGCCTTTAGAATCACAATGCCTTCCATCTAGGTCTTGTCCTGTCTCAAGTTCTGTCTCCACAGTAAAGATAGTAGCATCTGTGAAATCTGTGGTTCCTGAATATGTGTGTGCTGACCAAATGGACCCCAATTGCACTTGGGGATCCACATTTTTCAGTTATCCATTGTTGTCTGGTTTCAAATGCAGGTCGTACAAATCGTCCTGTGGTATTTGGACTCAGGCTGCTCAAAACATATGACTGGAGATCGCTCACGGCTCAAGAACTTCGTGAAAAAGTTTATCGGGACAGTTAGATTTGGGAACGACCATTTTGGTGCTATTATGGGTTATGGAGATTATGTGTTTGGTAATAGTGTAATCTCAAGGGTATATTATGTGGAAGGACTAGGACACAATCTGTTTTCTGTGGGTCAATTTTGTGATTCAGATCTGGAAGTGGCTTTCAGAAAGCATACATGTTTCGTCAGAGAATTGGATGGTTTAGATCTCCTCAAGGGCAGTCGGGGCACCAATCTATACACCATCTCAATTGAAGAAATGTTGAAGTCCTCTCCAATATGCTTGCTTTCTAAAGCCTCTAAAACAAAATCATGGCTGTGGCATCGTCGTTTGAACCACTTGAACTTCGGTACCATAAATAATCTTTCCCGTAAAGATCTTGTTAGAGGGATGCCCAGACTGAAATATGAGAAAGATCATCTCTGCTCTGCATGTCAACTGGGTAAAAGCAAGAAACAAACCCACAAGCCTAAAACCGTCAACACCAACTTGGAAGTTCTTCACACCCTCCACATGGACTTGTGCGGTCCAATGAGAATACAAACCATAAATGGAAAGAAGTATGTTCTGGTGATAGTAGATGATTATTCTCGGTTCACATGGGTAAAGTTTTTGAGAACCAAGGACGAAACTCCAGAGGTTATCATTAAACTGATAAAACAGCTGCAAGTAAGGCTAGATAAAACTGTCAGAATCATCCGCACAGATAATGGTACTGAGTTTGTTAACCAACAACTCCGTAATTTCTATGAAAGTATTGGCATCACGCATCAGAAAAGTATCCCTCGCACGCCTCAACAGAACGGGGTGGTTGAACGAAGGAACCGTACTCTGGTGGAGGCTGCAAGAACCATGCTTATATTTTCAAAGACACCGATGTTTCTCTGGGCAGAAGCTATAGCAACAGCATGTTACACTCAAAACCGATCCCTAATTCATCCGGTTCATGAGAAGACTCCCTTCGAGTTAATTCATAACAAGAAACCAGATCTTTCCTTTCTGCGTGTGTTTGGTGCTCTTTGCTATCCAACTAACGATAGTCAAGACCTGGGAAAATTAAGAGCTAAAGCAGATATAGGTATTTTCGTTGGATACGCACCAGACAGTAAAGGGTTTCGAATCTACAATAAAAGGACCCGTAAAATCATGGAAACCATTCATGTTACGTTCGATGAGCTGAGTGAGCTACCTGTTTCAGGACAAATCAGTTCTGGACCCGATCTTCACCTTTTGTCTCCTGGACCCATTAGTTCAGGACTTGTACAGAATTCCACGCCTGCAGATTCTTATGTGCCACCTACATGTGAGGAGTTGAAAAAGTTATTCGATCCTATGTTTGATGAATACTTTGAGCCAACGAATGGAACCATCCCGAGTGAACCAGCAATAATTCCTATGAATGAGGTTCAAGCCCCACAAGGTTCAGAAGGTCCTGCAGCTTCAGTATCAGTCAGTCACAATGCTCCTGCTGCCAGTCAATCGCCTTCGTCATCAAACACTCAAACTACTCCAGTAACGCAAGAATCTTCAGATAATAATTCTTTGGAAGTTAATCCTTTTGCTCCTGTTGAAGAGGTTCCTTTTGAAAACATATTTGCTCCTGAACATTCATCAGACACATCCTTACCTGAGGAACACAGCACTGCTACGTCCGTTCATAACCATCAACCTCACGACCATCTCAGGAAATGGACCAGTGATCATCCAATCGACAACATCATTGGCAATCCTTCACGTCCAGTATCCACACGTAATCAACTAGCCACTGATGCACTATGGTGCTTCTTCAATTCCGTACTGTCTAAAGTCGAACCAAAAGATGCCAAAGAAGCAATGACTAAAGATTGCTGGTTCCAGGCTATGCAGGATGAAATCCATGAATTTGATCGACTTGAAGTATGGGAATTAGTGCCTCCTCCGGAGCGTGCAATGATCATTGCTTTAAAGTGGATCTTCAAAGTGAAGCTTGACGAGTATGGTGATGTCTTAAAGAACAAGGCACGGCTAGTTGCTAAAGGGTTTAGACAAGAAGAGGGCATTGATTTTGAAGAATCGTTTGCTCCAGTTGCTAGAATTGAAGCTATAAGAATCTTCCTGGCAAATGCTGCTAGTCGTAATATGATAGTCTACCAGATGGATGTCAAAACGGCATTCTTGAATGGTGACTTGAAGGAAGAAGTTTATGTGAGTCAACCTGAAGGATTCGTGGATGCTGAACACCCTACTCATGTTTACCGCTTGAAGAAGGCTCTTTATGGGCTAAAACAGGCGCCAAGGGCATGGTACGATACATTGTCCAAGTTCCTCCTAGCAAACAGATTCTCCAAAGGTGTTGTTGATCCCACACTATTCACCAGGAAATCAAGAAACCATCTACTGCTAGTTCAGATATATGTAGATGATATCATCTTTGCTTCAACAGATCCTAGTGAATGTGATAGTTTCTCAAAGGAGATGAATTCCAAATTCCAAATGTCCATGATGGGGCAAATGTCATTCTTCTTAGGATTACAAGTATCTCAAACTCCCGGAGGCATATTCATCAATCAATCCAAATACGCCAACGAGATCTTGAAAAAGTTTGGATTCTATTCAAGTGAACCTGTTGACACTCCCATGGTTGATAGAACGAAGCTGGATGAAGATCCTTCAGGGATTCCAGTGGATATAACGCAATATCGAAGCATGATTGGATCTTTGATGTACATCACGGCTAGCAGACCAGATCTTCTGTTTGCTGTGTGTATGTGTGCTCGGTATCAATCCAGACCAACCAAGAAGCATGTTGAAGCAGTGAAAAGGATCTTCCGATATCTTCAAGGCACGGTTCATATGGGTCTCTGGTATCCTAAGGACACTGCAATGGAGTTAACGGCATACGCAGATGCTGATCATGCGGGATGTCAAGACACTCGTCGAAGTACGTCAGGAGGAGCTCAATTTTTAGGGGAAAAGTTGGTTAGTTGGTCTTCTAAGAAGCAGATGAGTACTTCCATATCATCTACTGAAGCTGAGTACATTGCTATGTCTGCTTGCTGTGCACAAATCCTTTGGATGCGATCACAGCTTTCGGACTATGGATTCTCATACAACAAAATTCCCCTATGATGAGGCGAAAAGTGTACCGCTTTTAAGGGGTCATTTAAGCCTTAAATCGTATTTATTTGATCAAATATTGCCCTAAATCGTTCCTTTTGTCATTTTAGGTACTTTTGAGGAGAAATCTGGAAAAGGAGGCATTTTGGACGTTTTTGGAGCATTAAAGTGAAGAAAACGACAAAGTCTCAAAAATCGGCTAAAAGTTACTCTTGACGGCGTCAAGATTTACTCTAGACGGCGTCATGCTTTGGCAAGAAAAAGTGGACGTGAAATTTACTCATGATAGGCCAGTGAAAATAGCATGTAAATTCTGACGGCGTCACGCTTTAACTTGATCAAGGGCGTCACGGCTTAAATCATAAGGGGACGGCGTCACGTTCTAGGTTCGACGGCGTCAAGCCTTGATAAGCCAGAATGGATTTTTGAAGAGCTAAAGAGGGACGGCGTCAAGAAGGTCATCCGGGAACCCTAAAAGCGGCGAGGTGACGGCGTCACACTCCATAAGGTGACGCCGTCAGATCCAAAAATCTATATATAGTTTTCTAATCTTTTGTCATTAAAGAGAGCTTAGTGTGTGGAATTTTGGGATAAAACCCTAAGACGATTTTAGCTACTTTTTCAGGGCTTTTTGCCTTGAGATCTTCCATGTTTCATTGAAAGATAAGTTATCAATTAATCATTCAATATGTCTATGTGTTGTTTGATTCTATCTTATTCTTGTCTTTTGTTTAACATGTTAGGCTAAATTTATCTTGTGTTTGCTTAGATCTAATGAAACCTAGCTATTGATTATTGGTTGTTAGTGTGTTATTAGTTGTATTGGATGATTGTTTATCTATGTTAGGCTTAAGAAAACTGGCTAACTTCCTATTCGGTAACTTGCTTGAACGTCTTAAGAAACATGAACCAAACGCGTACTAAAGGTTTTTATGGTTGTATTTAATGCACAAGCGAATTCTAGTGATCCCATGTTAGGAGCTTCCTAGCCGGCTCGACATAGGAGTGAAGTAGGAGCTTGTAGAGTTGGGGAAGTAAGTACGCCACCCCACGAATGGTATTAAGGAATACACCCGTCATCCACGCGACTAATACACACTAATTAACCGGTAAAAGATAGTTAGGGAGTAAGGAAATCTAAGTAAACACATTTCTCTACACATAAGTTTCTCACCACATTTTATTTTCAGTTATTTTATTTTATTGCATTCGTAGTAATTTGGGTTAGTTGACTAGCAACTAATTCCGCCCACTCTATCAAAACCGAGATTTTACTTGCTTTCATAAAAATATAAAAAACATAAAAAGAATCTTCCTCAACCCTTAGACCTAATTAGAGTAGCCTTTCATACCTAACGAACACTATTCCCTGTGGAGAACGATCAATCCCCCGTACTTACCACTACACTATACTACATCGGTCAGGTACACTGCCTGGTAGGGTTGTAAGCCTCTTGGGATCCCTCGAGAGGTAAAACCTGTTGTAAGGTTACAAAACCACGCAATCAAGTTTTTGGCGCCGTTGCCGGGGAATAGTTATTGTTTAGGTTGAATTTTTTATTTCTATTAGGTCTACTCACTAGATTCCTTTCTAGTGAGATTTTTATTTTATTTTTCTAGGTTTTCTTTAGTCTATCTATTTTCTTCGTGTCTTTGTTCGTAACCATACCATCCGACATCATGGAAGATGGTAATATCCTTAACCCCCACAACCCACCACCACAACAACCACCACCTCCTAGAGCCCGTACTTTAGGAGAGTACTCCCGTCCTAGCCACCATGGCTATCGAAACACCATTGAGCTCACTCAAGGAGCCAATATCACACCCTTGCGATCCGACACCATCCGGTTGGTGCAAAGCGGATGCGCATTCCATGGACTTCGATCTGAAGATCCTAATCAACATCTCAAGGACTTTCTTAAAATCGTTGATTCTATAGACCTTGATGTTGCCACTCGAGAGACGACCCGATTGCGTCTCTTTCAATTCTCTCTGCGGGACCAAGCTAGTCAGTGGCTAGAACGTCAACCCGCAGGATCCATCACCTCTTGGGATGATCTCACCACTCGTTTCCTTGCTCAGTTTTTCCCACCGGGAAGAACTACCAAGCTAAGGAATGATATCTTGATGTTCCAACAACATCAAGGCGAAACTCTCTACGAGGCATGGACTCGATTCAAGGACTTACTCCAGAAAGTCCCTCACCATGGCATAGAACTTTGGCTCCAAGTCCAAATCTTCTATGACCATATCAATCTCTCCACGAGGCAAACCATTGACCAATCGGCCGGTGGTAAGCTACGTGATCTAAGTGCGGAACAATCATGGGCTCTCCTAGAGGATCTTGCTCTTTATGACAACGAAAGTTGGAGTGATCCCCGTGATTTGAATAAAACGGTCAAGGCAATATCTTTGCCTTCGAACAATTCAAGCACTTCTGACCGTAGGATCATAGAACTTGAAGACCAAGTCAAGTTTCTCATGAAATCCTACGAGGCTCCTAAACCTTCAAACCAAGTGAACAAAATCACTTCTTCATGTGAATTATGTAGTGGTCCCCACGACACTCGTGATTGCATGGAACTCCCCGAACAAGCTTTTGTGGACTACGCATCCTCGCGTACCGACGGAGCGGGAGACAAGTGGTACACTTTCAAACCCGAGCCAAACCATTATGGTGATTCATACAACCCCTCATGGAAAAATCACCCGAACCTTAGGTGGAAACAAAACCAAAACTCTCAACAAACCAATTCTTCCAACCCACCTAATCGTTTCCAATCAAGCGGTTCCTACTCGAACCGTACTTTCAACAACAATCCTTCCGGCAATGGTAGTACCGATAAATTTGAAGGATTGATGTCTCAATTTATGGCATCTCAAGAAGCTCGTTTAGCCAAGTTTGAAGCCGATTTCAAACAAAAACAAAGCGAGATGACCAATAAGATTGACACCTTGTTGAAAGCCCTCAATGACCGAGAAATGGGAGCACTCCCTAGCAACACGGTCAAGAACCCGAAACTAAACGTCAACGCTATTTCATCGGTTTCGTCCCCTAGTTCTTGTCCACAATATTATTCGGTCAATTCCATGAGCACGTGTTTCAAACAAACCCAAGTCGTTCCAAATGACCAAGAAGTTATGACATCCAAATTGGTCAACAACATAGTTGAAACACCTCCCACTCAAAACCTTGACGAAGAATTCAAGGAGCTCCACCTTGAAAGTCCGGTTGTTGATGTGTTGGATGAGAAGAAGCTCAAGTTAGGCGAAAAAGGGACCGCCTTCGTTCAAAACAAACTACCTAAGAAGTTAGATGACCCGGGCTTATTCGTTCTACCTTGCAAGATCGGTAATTCGGAGGCTTATGACACATTAGCCGATCTTGGATCAAGCCTTAACCTACTTCCGTTACCTCTCTACACCTCTCTAAAACTAGGAAAACTTGAAGAAACCGAGGTGATAATAGGTTTAGCGGATGGGAGTGTTGCTTACCCGGTTGGAGTAGTTAAAGACGTGTTAGTGCACATTGGAAAACTAACCATTTTAGCCGATTTCCACGTCCTTGATATGATTAGCGACCCTACATGCCCCTTGTTGATAGGTAGAGGATTTTTGGCGACCGCTAGTGCTATGATTGATTGTAAGGAATCTAAGATAGCGGTAGGAGAAGGAGATACTTGGTCAGTCTATGATGTGAAGAAACATGCTTATGATACTAGTGATGAACCGACACCCCATTGGTTAGAGTTGAATAGGAGACCATCTAGATATGGACCTTGGATCGATAGAGGCTTCATAGGACCCCAACGCCCATTTTACCTAGAAGAGGACTTTGTGAACCGAACACATACGGTGGAACAACTCTTGGCTAGGGACACCGAATTGGATCCATTTGAAGACCCTCTAGTTTTTAGAAGGATGATTGAGTTCCTAGGAGTTTTGCCAATTAACCTAGGAATGAATAAGTGGACTTGTGAGGAGGATGATCACAAGTGGGATTGGGACAAACCACCCAAAGATGGAGATGGGTCATGGCATATTAAGATGACGTTGTATGACCCGGATGGAGAGAAGTTTGAAAAGATATATCGTACTAAGCGAACCAATAGGAAACTTCAATCCAAGCTTAACCCTAAAGACGTCCTTGATGACGAGCTTACTTACATAGGGTAGCTTGACATTGAGTCTAGCTACAAGACTCGTTAATAAAGAAAAGCGCTTCTTGGGAGGCAACCCAAGCTTTATTTGTTTTATTTGCTTTGTGTGTTTATTTATTTGTTTGTTTGTTTTTATTTGTTTCCGTATGTGTGTTTAATTTTTATTATTATTGATTCATGTTAAAAATTAATTTGTGAAAATGCTTTATGTTGTTTTTAACTTCGTCTTAACTACATATAAAGGTATTTTGCAAAAGATAAGTGTAAGGGAAATCTAAATCGGTTTATTAGAACACAAATTAACATGAATCGTAATAATAATAAATTAGCATACATATTAGTGTTTGTTTGAGTCAAATGCTTGTATCGAGTCACAATGAGGTTTTGCAGGATTTCCAGGAAGTAAGGTAAAGGTTTTTCCAGAAATTTTCCGGAAACTTAAAACGAAAATTTTTGTCAGGTCATTTCTGACGGCGTCAGGGGTTATAACCTGACGGCGTCAGATTTAATTTCCAGAAATTTTTGAAAGTTTTGTTTTCATAAAAAGTTTTATTAAAATCTCCAACTTATAATCTCCAGGAATCTGCAAAATTATCATTCCACAAGCATTATATCTTTATATATAGATTTTATCCCGCCGATGTTATGCAGGTTTTCGTGTTTGTTTTCTCAGGTTTAACAGGTTGTTTTGGACAAGGAGATGTTTTTGGAATCAAGCTTATGGCGATGCATTAGTCATGGAGCTTCAACATTCTCTTTGGAGGAAGATCTAACCGTGTAATTTCATTATCCACCGAGCGAATCAGGGGAGTATTTGATTTCATTTTTTTACTTTTTGCTTTTACATCTTATTATTTGAACATTGGGGACAATGTTCATCTTAAGTGTAAGGGGGGGTAAAAGTACGATTTTAGAGAATACAATTGCGCTTGATTTTTGTTTGCTTGATGGTAGATGTGTAATAAAACTGAGAGAAATACTTGTTAAGGTAATTTTAGTGCCAAATTTAAAATTTTTTACAACATATAGGAGTGAAACTTTAGTTCTAATAAGCGTCTCACGGATAGGAGTTATATAACTAGCACAAAAACCGTACCACTAAAAAATTTTCCACCCCCAAATATGTGAGGTTCACCCCTAGAATTGGTAGGAAAAGCATTTATGCTATGATGTGTGTACCGGTAGCACTTAGATTCTAGAACTTGCGTTAGGACCATTCCAAGGCCACAAGTGAGACTACATTCGTGTAGTTAGATTTACTACATGATAAGAGGCATTAGGATTAACCCATTGTTTTACACCTGTGTTTTTGTTATAATTACGTTGGCTACATTGGTCAAGTAATTCTCCCACACCCTTTGCGTTGTACTCATTTTTAGTACACGATACCCCTAGTACACCCCTCAGAGCCTATCTTTTCGTTTCGACCTTTAAGCATTTTACTTAAAGGAAGAATTTGTTACACCCCACTAAAATGTACACCCAAATCGCCTTAGCCTACCTTGTATGCACTCATCTTTAGTGCATTATTGTTTCAACATTTGTTTAAACCCAAGTTAATTATCTAGTTGATTACATGGTTGCTAAGTCGAGTCATATCCTTGTACATATTGTTTTGGGACGATTGGGACTCATGGGTAAAGTACTAGTGTAATGGAGTAATGGGGAAGAACATCATTTATTACCCCCATATGTGCTAAATATTTTAAAAGTACTCCAAGTTTTTCGATTATCTTAATTCGAGTCATTAGATTAGTATTTGTAAAGTTATGTACAAGTTCAAGTGTAAGGGGGATGCAATGCCCCTATGATGTATTATTTTGGATGGTAGGGCAAAAGTGTATGCAAAAAAAAAAAAAAAAAAAAAAATCAAGAAAAATACAAAAAAAAATGAGAAAAAGAAAAGTAGAAAAAACATACGGACTACCATCCCGTTTTATTTTATGTTTGTTTTATATTTTTGTTATTTTGTTATTTCGTTTCTAGCTTAAGATCGAGTCTAGTCTTGGCTTAGCAACGTTGTATAGTACATGTAATTGATCAAGATTTTTAACTCGCCCCCAGTAAAATATCCTTTATCCAACAAAACCGTGTTTTCCTTTTCCCTACACCTAACGTTATAACCCATTTAAAAGCCCTCTTTGATAGTTTATCTTAGGTGCTTACGCCTAGTGGAGGAGGTTTTCGATCCTTTCCCAAGCCTATGGTAATCTATTTGCTATGACAGGTAGTGAGAGATATTATCCGTTTTCATTTATGAGATTTATTTTGATGACACTTGAGAGATGTGAGTATCTAAACACTACTTGTGAGGTGCTAGTTTATAATCTCCGTGCTTATTATGATTGAAGTGAAACGATTATTTGTTGTAATTACTTTTATGTTAGTATTAAATGACCCCTAGCTTGTATTTTGATTAGAATAAAAGCGCATTTGCTTGAGGACAAGCAAATCTCAAGTGTAAGGGTATTTGATGAGGCGAAAAGTGTACCGCTTTTAAGGGGTCATTTGAGCCTTAAATCGTATTTATTTGATCAAATATTGCCCTAAATCGTTCCTTTTGTCATTTTAGGTACTTTTGAGGAGAAATCTGGAAAAGGAGGCATTTTGGACGTTTTTGGAGCATTAAAGTGAAGAAAAAGACAAAGTCTCAAAAATCGGCTAAAAGTTACTCTTGACGGCGTCAAGATTTACTCTAGACGGCGTCATGCTTTGGCAAGAAAAAGTGGACGTGAAATTTACTCATGATAGGCCAGTGAAAATAGCATGTAAATTCTGACGGCGTCACGCTTTAACTTGATCAAGGGCGTCACGGCTTAAATCATAAGGGGACGGCGTCACGTTCTAGGTTCGACGGCGTCAAGCCTTGATAAGCCAGAATGGATTTTTGAAGAGCTAAAGAGGGACGGCGTCAAGAAGGTCATCCGGGAACCCTAAAAGCGGCGAGGTGACGGCGTCACACTCCATAAGGTGACGCCGTCAGATCCAAAAATCTATATATAGTTTTCTAATCTTTTGTCATTAAAGAGAGCTTAGTGTGTGGAATTTTGGGATAAAACCCTAAGACGATTTTAGCTACTTTTTCAGGGCTTTTTGCCTTGAGATCTTCCATGTTTCATTGAAAGATAAGTTATCAATTAATCATTCAATATGTCTATGTGTTGTTTGATTCTATCTTATTCTTGTCTTTTGTTTAACATGTTAGGCTAAATTTATCTTGTGTTTGCTTAGATCTAATGAAACCTAGCTATTGATTATTGGTTGTTAGTGTGTTATTAGTTGTATTGGATGATTGTTTATCTATGTTAGGCTTAAGAAAACTGGCTAACTTCCTATTCGGTAACTTGCTTGAACGTCTTAAGAAACATGAACCAAACGCGTACTAAAGGTTTTTATGGTTGTATTTAATGCACAAGCGAATTCTAGTGATCCCATGTTAGGAGCTTCCTAGCCGGCTCGACATAGGAGTGAAGTAGGAGCTTGTAGAGTTGGGGAAGTAAGTACGCCACCCCACGAATGGTATTAAGGAATACACCCGTCATCCACGCGACTAATACACACTAATTAACCGGTAAAAGATAGTTAGGGAGTAAGGAAATCTAAGTAAACACATTTCTCTACACATAAGTTTCTCACCACATTTTATTTTCAGTTATTTTATTTTATTGCATTCGTAGTAATTTGGGTTAGTTGACTAGCAACTAATTCCGCCCACTCTATCAAAACCGAGATTTTACTTGCTTTCATAAAAATATAAAAAACATAAAAAGAATCTTCCTCAACCCTTAGACCTAATTAGAGTAGCCTTTCATACCTAACGAACACTATTCCCTGTGGAGAACGATCAATCCCCCGTACTTACCACTACACTATACTACATCGGTCAGGTACACTGCCTGGTGGGGTTGTAAGCCTCTTGGGATCCCTCGAGAGGTAAAACCTGTTGTAAGGTTACAAAACCACGCAATGGATTCTCATACAACAAAATTCCCCTATATTGTGACAACAAAAGCGCCATTGCTCTTTGTTGTAACAATGTTCAGCACTCCAGGTCAAAACACATCGACATCAGGCATCACTTCATCAGGGAACAGGTGGAAAAAGGAATTGTGGAGCTATACTTCGTGAGGACAGAGTTTCAGTTAGCTGACATCTTCACCAAGGCCCTCCCAAGAGAAAGGTTTCAGTTTATTCTCCCACGCCTTGGCATGAAAAGCATGACTCCTGAAACCCTCAAGTGTCTTCAGGAAGAAAAGGAGGAGTAAAGGATTGTCTTCCTATATCCTTGTACATAGTTGTATATATCTTAAATCAAAAAGAAAAATACAAAAATATAAAACCTATAAAAACCATAAAAATCGAAAAATCAGAAAATACCAAAAATAGTTCTACCTAGGCATGTCTTCTGTTTATCGATAACATTTACGTATCTAGAAATGTCATTCAACAATGGCACGGATTCTTAAATGAAGCTCGAGCAGAAGTTATACTAATCAGTTAAAACATGTCTTAATGGCTTGCAGTTACTTCATACTGCAACCCGCACTGTACAATGGGGAAAGCATGTCGCCAAAAAGACAGCTGTTTCTCCAACCGGGTGATGTTCACCTGGGCATGGATTACTTTATATCCATGTTCTCCCGACTTGATGTACGTTTCAGTGCATCACTTCGTATATAAGAAGAGAAGTCTTCTTTTCATCAAGATTCTCTATCTTGTTAGATCCCTCAAGAGAGTCTTGATGTTACACAAGGTGGTAAAATGAACTAAATTTTCACAAATGTCCGTCGCTCAATTGAATGACTACAGCTCTTTTAATGGAAAACGGGTCATTAATTGAGGGGGAGCATATTTGTTCAAATTTCCGACACCTTACCAAATTTGTGCAACATCAGCAGTGACACTCTCTCGTTGTTTCAGGGGGAGCATCGTATGCTCCTAAATCAGAATACATTTAAACCTGACCACATTTTCTCCCGAATTTTTCTAAACGTATTTAAATCAATTGGGATCACAAATCTCAAATGGTTTGAAATTTTTGATCGGGGGAGAGAATGTGATTTAAATAGGAAATTCTGATAAAATGTGATGATTTGGCAATTAATGTAAGCTCTCCCGTATGTGCTAAACCATTTTGCATATCAAGGCACATATTGAGGGGGAGCAAAATGTTTTGGTCATAAAAGCAAGCTCCTCCATATGTATGAAAATCTTTCTTATATCAATACATATATTGAGGGGGAGCAAATGGTTTTACAAAACAAAGGATTTGGCATCGCATGTGGCTGTGACTCAGAATTAACAAAAGAATTGACGAAAATTGAATTGTCATCAATCGAAAGGATACGTCTTGGCCGGGTAATAATTTCAAGCTGGTTTAACCAGTGATGTAAGCGTGTCTCGAAAAAGATGTATCTGAGTAGAGTGTACTGTTTCGAGAAACTTTCTATGGACTTGACCAGGACGGGTAATAATTTCAAGCTGGTCTAACCAGTGATGTAAGCGTGTCTCGAATCGGTCATGTTCACTGAAAGTGGATCAATTCAAAAAGTGCAAGCTCCACCTAACATGTGCAAATTTATAAAACTATCACTCGAGCACATGTTGAGGGGGAGCATTTGAAAAATATAAAACTCTCAAGTGTTTGCAAAAATGTGTTTCAGAATCATGAACACTTTGAGAGATTTTTCAAAGATTTGGTTTGGCAATTGTGGATGAATACCAAAGACCGACCATTTTAATTAATGCATGGAGTTATAAGGATGGTTAGGTTAGGCTCAAGTTCCCACGATCCCGCCAGAGCCGGAGGGATCTACCCAGGGACAATCCACTAGTTAGTGTAGAAGTCCTTAGGTATGATTAAAAAGGAGAAATGTGCATAAGGGAATAGTGCCGACTGAGATGGAGCTAACACTGGAACAAACCCAACAAGGTGTTAGTTTTGAAGTCTCGGTAAGCACTGAAGGGGTTGAAGAATGAAAAAGAATTGTAAAGAGAAAGGGTGAAAAGAAATAGCCCTCCTTACAACTTAGGCAGAAACCGGGTCAATACATATGCTGTCAGAATCACTTAGTTGATTGCTGGCATTGAAGACAAAGTATCATGGACCCAGTGATACGCTGCACAACCCTCCCTAGCCACTCAAGGTCCCTCAAAGGATTCTTGTTTCAATTGTCACGGAGTTCTATACATTCCTATCGTCTCTCTCACTCCGAGTTAGATGATATTGAATAGGTGGCAGTTCTCTCCAGCCTCCGCTCACTAAATCAAAACGCACTATCGAGTCTAGAGCCCCGAGATACATAATAAGATCTCATAGGGACACGAATTATTTCTACACTGGTTGTTCAACATTAAGGACACCAGTTGTAATCTCATGAGTCCTACGCAGATCTTAGCAATCTGCCAGAACATTTATGAGGGAATTTACTTATGTAATTCTCAATGATTGAATGGAAATTCCTGCCAGGGTCAACATCAAGCAGCCCTGAAAGCAGGTCACTTCGGTAATTCCTCGTGGGATTACGCTTAGTGGTCGCGGCGGTTTCAACCGGTCTACAGTCGTGGAGTGATCTCCAGCGACTCACCTAATCGTTGATTTACTACGGTAAAATCTTAAAAAGCCCTCTGTGGGTTTTCGATTAGGAACGGTCTTAGTAAGGATTAGAGAGAGTCTTCACACTATGCTGTTGACTGTCTCGAAGTCCAAACTTGTAAGTACCGGTCGAATTATTGCTAACTGTCGTATGCAGGAACTTCTGGCGATTGTAGCTGTGGAAAGCTGTAGCTGGTTGCTGTTGTAGCTGGTTGCAGAAAAGATGCCAATCCATCACCACATGTTCACACCACATCATCATCAAAGAAGTCATGATCGACCTAAAAGACCTTCAACACAGCTTCTGCTAACTCTGATGCTGAAGATCATGACCCCATATCGTGTGAGCATGTCGGCTCTAAGTATATTTCATCACATGGAGTATTACTACAGAAAGATGACTTGGAGACTCAAGTGGGATGATACGTTCAGAGATTATTCAAAATTCATCCAAGACAAAAGAGAAGTCATCTTCAGATCACTGATGTTTGCACAGCAATCTATGACATTGAAGATTCAATGAGTACGAGCTATGATGTCAAGATCCAAGGAAGAAGTGCTGAATTTCAGAACATTACTTCTGGGGTGACCTCCCTTAGGGGGAGATTGTTAGGAATATGAATATTCAGCAGAAGACTCGGTCACCCCGAGTACTTATTAGATCATCATAGCTCATTAGATTATCAGTAATATTATTAGTTGCTTAGTTATTAATTACTATTGTGGAGTGGGTCGGGTCTTTACCCTCTGTCAGCTCGCTCCACAGTCCACTAGGGACATAATATGTAGTAGTATATATACCCCTTCCCACACAAGGAAAGGGTTGGACCTTTTCAATCTAATATATCACTAGTTACTTTCTCTCTCTAAAAGGCTCCCACTTCTCTCTAGAAATCTTACTCTATTCGATCCATACAAGCCTCATACAAGTGATTCTTGCATTGTGAATACCCTACAATTTCTAAGTCTTTGGCAGTTTATATTATTCGAATGAAACATGATCAAAAATAAATTCAACGATGCATGTAACGTGAAAGTAAACGTGAAAGGAGTGTGTACGAGACTTCTATGACTTCCAAGATGGAGTCGTGTCACGTTTGTGGTTCTTAAATAAATATGTATACGTAGAGAATAATTAAGAAAGTATACGTTTGATTATGATTAAAAACGATGCATGGTGAGATTTAAACTTGAGATATGAATTCGAGAGAACCAAGGAAGACTTACAACGAAGAGGAAAAGGATTGAAGCTCATTGGAAATAGCAGAAACACAGAAACGTTCACAAGCTCGTTAGAACTAATAATTTGAATTCGAATGGGACTTTGCAACTTTGGTATAACTCGACATGGCTTCAAATGGGAGATGGCGTTTACTTCTGGCCTTGTAGAGATAATATTATGGATGAATGGAAGTTGTGAAGGTGGTATTTATAGTAAGAAGGAAGGTGGTAAGTGAGAAGGAATTATAGGATACGTTTTTCAACACGTAATGGTTTAATAATTCAAGATAATACTAGCTACTCTATATTGTCAGTAAATGGAAGAATTCACAGCCAACAAAGGATTATAAAATGAGTTTGTGAGAGCTTAGAATAAGGTAGGTTGTCTTGTGAGTCAACATATATGTCGACTTGTGATTTAATAAGTATACGATTTTAATAAATCGTATAACTTATTGTATATGGTGATAAATCTCAACTTTAAACATGGAACTATGATAGAATAAATATTTGAATCACGTAGAAACAAACCGGAGTCAAAACGGTTAAGTTTTGAATATATTAGTTTATGTCGAGTTGGGTTATTATAGGCCGAATGGATTTGCTTTCAAATCTTAAGTAAAACGCGACGTTAGATTATGAAACTTGGTACGTTTAGAGTTGGCTAAGTGAGAAATGAGATGGCATAAAAATATCTGTGTGTCGTGTTTAATAATCGAGAGAACGAATGGCGTTTTGAAACTAGTTTTCTAGTCGATATACATAAAATCATAATAGAGTTGGGCTTAATATTTGGGCTGAAGGAATAGTGTTGGTCGAATGGGTTGGGCTGGAAAAATAACTAAGCCCGATTAATATAATTAAGAAATAATTAGGATTAGTGAAATATTTATGTTTCGTCAAACGCGTCGAGAACTTGTTCCGTCATTTGATGAATTATATAATATCGTAATCACAACCAAATAAGATAATAAGAAAATTTCAAATTTCCCCGTAAAAATGGTGATTAAAGATAATGACAGAGATTAATATATAATTAAACGTTGTTAATTATAGGGATTTTTGCAGTTCGTCACAGTACCTACCTGTCACTCTGAATTTCGTCCCGAAATTCAAGTTTAAAGGGATTACTAGGGTAAGGTATTATGAACAGAGGGTTGTTGAGAGATTTTTATCCGAAAATCAAGGAAACGAAATCTAGTTAGATTTATTTGTACTAGACTAGATAAATTCATTTAATGAATCTAGGGGTTGAGAATATTGAAAATAATGGTCAGGAATAGTGGAAATTTAATGGCTAGTGAACAGTGTATTAACGGTCGTGAATAGTAAATTCAAACGATCGTTTTTCGTTTCTAACGGCTATATCATAGCCTATAAATATCCAACTTAACTTCCTATTCTTCCACCAACCATTTTCTCTCTTTTAATACTTCCAAAGATGCCAAGCCTAGTTACTAGTATCGCAATCATTTTTGTCGTCGTTGTCGTCACCTATTTGACTTTCGTTCCAGATGAAGATTATGAAGTTGTGATCGGGCTTTTGGTGTTCCTCATACCACTCACGGTCCTATCTTACGCTATGGATAAGATATGGAGGCACTAGTCTTGAGCTAGGGTCGTTATAATGAGCCTTTGTTATGTTTCTATGTAATCCTCAATAAATGTGAAATAAAACTTATTTGTCTTTATGTTTAAGAACTAGTCTTGTTATGATTTCTAATGGTTTGCTTAACGTACAATATAATTAGGGTAATACATCCTGTGGTGGCTCTTGCTATTGCTGGGTTGGTGGTAGTCTCTGCTGCTATGATGGGCCAACCTATTGGAGATTCTATGCTTTTTATTGTAACTATTGTAACATTAACACTTCCATTTTCTAATTATATCCTTATGTATGAATCTCCGTGGTTAATAAAATTTATGTTATTGGTGTTTTCCATAAGTCTTTACGAATTCTTAAGTTCCTAATGTTTGTACTTTGGTCGGTTTCTTATCATAAGCGATGGGTAATAGGTGTAGATATTTATTGGGGTTTGTCAAAAGTGATGTTTAAAAATAGTTTGTTTTATCTCAAGATTTTGTTTTTGAATGAAGATTGTTAATAAAAAAAATTCCAAAAGTTAAATGTTCCATTTATGACATGATTCTTCCTAAATTATACATAGGTAGCTAGGCTATGTATAATTGAGGACCAAATGATGTGATGCTTGGCTCAGTCACAGTGGTATTTATGTTTTTCAAAAAGTTTTAGATGGTATTCAACGCGTTGTTTTTGTAAAATGACAACACAATTATTTTTCTAAAAGAATTAGAAATTTTTTGTTCATACTCCGATGATGAGTCAGGAATTTCTAGGGTGATACTAGGATATCCTTGAAACGAATCTTAGGGTTTATATGAACATTCTTACAAGATGGTAATAACCTATTGTTCGGGCAGAAATGATGTTAACTAGATTTCTAAGGTGATATCAATGTATTGCTACGTAATGATTATGAACAAGGCAAATGGAATAGAAGTTGAAATAGACGTAGATTATGATTATTACGGAAAGATTTACAAGATGAAGATTCGTACGGTATAAAGGTAGCTATTACGCTTAGGTTACATCCATCTTACCTAAGGTAAAGTACAAACGGAAATACAACTCTAGAGGGTTTGAACTATGGTTTTATCTATTACAACAGGAATTTCTCTTCTGTTTAAACATTAATGTCATTCTTTGACGTTGTTAAGGTTCTAAAGAGTTTCCATTCACTTCCAATGGTCTTTTTGTACTAAATGGTATTCTGGGTTGGGCACTGATTCTTGCAGTATCCCGTTTTAACTTTTTGATCTAAAATCCTTTGGTATTGGTGATGGTAGGGTTGGTCATTTCTTCTGGAGCCTTAAGGTGAGCTGATCTACACTCTATGAAACTTTCATGGTTATGCTTACAAGGTATAGCCGTCTTCTTTTCTTCTCTTGCCATGTAGTTGCTAATCGGAGGAACTATGATTACTTCAAGTATTACTGCAATGATGTTGGTTACTATCTTCTGGATATCTTCAGTACTTCGTTAGGCCCTTTAGTGAAAGGCTATGGAGCTAATTATTTCATTGATAATAGACTGAATTGATCCCTACTGTAATCTAATTTCAAGATATGTATGGGTAGTATCCTAGATAAATGATTAACTATAGGTATGGGATTGCTAAGGAACAAACGATTTATCTGCAAACGCTGGAGTTCAACAACTTTCTCTTCATTCATCAAGTTTTCTTTCGATATTTTGTCTTATAGAATTCTATGGTTTTATCCTGGTTATGGTATGTATAAGGAATCATAATAATCATAGGTAGTATCATGGCAGGTCTGGATATAATCACTAAAATCAACATGATATTAACAACTTGATTGATTGTTTTTTGCAAAACAAACGATACAAGGTCTTTTATTAATACTACATTGATTTGCGTGGAGTTATTTATCTACCAAAACAAGTAACAATTGGTGAGATTCTTCATGAGGGTATGAGGAGTCATTACATGCATGCATAGCATCATGATAGAAAGAATTTATTACAACCGAGGGTTATAACAAAAGGAGATTATTATTGATTAATGGTCGGTTACAAGTTCTGAGAGTTTCAGAATTATTGGAAAATTCATGAAATGCTAACCAAAAACTTTTTGGTTTAGTGGGTACAACCACGTTGCACATGAACTTAAGATTAGTTACGTCTTTGACGTAGACATTTAACTTCTGCATCAAGTTTTAGTTGTGCAGTTTTCATGTTTGAGAAGCGTTCCTGGCACATGTTCATCTGATTAGACAACATGGTTTCTAAGGCGGAAATCTTTTGACCCTGGTCTATTGCTATATCCCTGGCCATCCATAAGGTTCTTTCAATATCTTCAGCTCTAATATGTGTCTGGGCATAGCCTCTACCCAAACTGCGGTTTCTGGAATTAAAGTTCCTAAGTTCCTGGTCATAATTGTCTTTCATTTTACCAACATTCATTCCTAAGTCAAACGCTGCTCGTCTTTCGACATATGATCTTCTAAACAAAATGTCAATATTACAGTCGTACCATTCGAAATGTAATGGTTGTAACTCTTCTAGCTGTTCAGTATAAATGTCTAGTGTGTTTGCTTATTGGTAGATAAGAGTCTTATATTGAATTACGAGGGTTTATATTATAATCAGTGGAATTGGGTGAAGATACATCGTCTAAGATGTATGATATTGAGAAATCTAGAGCGTCAGGTAATGGAGAATTTGGCTCAACATCTTTCCACATCGTTTCTTGGTGTAAATTCTGTCCAACCTCGAATGTTGTCGGACCACCAATCAACTCTTCATCTGAATAAGATTCTGTAGCTCTTCTGAGTCTCTGACGTGGAGGCGAGTAAGTAGGTAATGATGGGAGTATCTGAGTAAGTTCCGCATTATGCAGGGTTTGAGATATTAATATATAGGAATTCTTCAGGATCAGAAGTGATCTGATAAGTAGGTGATATATGAGTATTACGAAGGGTAAGTTTGGTAATATTAACTGATTTGGAAGTCATGGTACTATAGTACCCGTAAATATTAATTATAAGTAATTCATACGTTAAAGATGTAACGGTAAGTGGGAAATAATGAAGTATATGAGAGTAATTTATCAAGCATGAAAAATAATCTTAACAGATAACTTATTAAGCACGGCAGTCTGCAGACACGGAGGGCGTAAAATGGTATGGTGTAAAATCATTTATTTTGAAATTTGTAGTTATAGTTTAATGTTTGAAAACATTTAGTTCTCTATAACTTTGGCTCTGATACCAATCTGTAACACCCCCTAATTTGAGATATAGCAGCGGAAAAGTAATTAGGGTGTTACGGGGAGGATCGAAGTCATAATCACAGAAAACGGCTCGAAAGAGGCGTTTTGAAAGTTATTTGTCATTCAAGTAAATACTTTTGATACAAAGATGAAACATTTGATTTAAAAATCCCATAAAAGATATAAAGGCTTGAAAGAATGACATATTTGATTTTTACACCATTTTAATTTATCAGAGTAATAAATGCCCACTCCGTATCTTGTCCTGCTCCGTTAATTTCCTTAGATAAACATGCTTAAAAGTGTCAACATAAAGGTTGGTGAGTTCATAGAGTTTAATGGAAAACCATTTATTTCAATGAATTTAAGAGTATTTAGTATTATTTGAAATAAATTCAAGTATGATTAAACAATCTGTTTTAATAATTTCAGAGATAATATGATTATCTTATATAAGTTTTTAGTACTGATGAACAGTTCATTTCAATGATTTCAATAACGAAGTAATAACTGTAATAAATACTAACAGTGATGAAACAAGTAATGAATGAAGTTGAGTATAACCACAAATAAATCATATAAGTATTCAGTCAAATTCAAGTACTAGATCATAATCCTAGCATGAGATGGAAGCTCATGATATTATGCCTTAAGATCTATAATCAAGGTCTGATGAAATTCTTATATATGAAGACATATATATTCATGTATTTATATTGTTCTAAGGCTCATGTCATTCATACGTTAACAAGATATCACACAAACAACATGTAATGTACCGCACAAACGGCATGTAACGTACCGCACAAAGCAGCACGTACTGTACCGCACAAACGGACTGTACTGTAATGGTAATTTAGACAATATTAAGGTAACGATGAACCTTAAGTACTTATGCTCTTCCTAGCAAGTATTTCCGTTGAAACATGGAAATAACATATAAAGATAAGGGGAACATTCAAGATATTATAGTGAAACAAGTATCATGTTATAACAATCAATTTGGAAATATTATCATCTGAATTCAATATTCAAGCTAAGCAATTAGTAAGTAAGATATGTATCATATCTTAAGGAATAAACCATATCAGGTAAGTATTAATTAGGATTTTGATTTGAATCATGTAAGTTATTAATATACTTATTCATAAAAGTAATGAAATATATTTGAGCATGTATCTCCCCCAAAAGTATAAAATGAGTATTAAAAGAGTAGGGGCCATGACTCACCTTAAGTGATATTGAGAATGATGAAAAGTAGGTTCGGATGAGATTATGGTAACGGCTTTGAAACAAGACCTGATAAATAAATATGTCTGAGAATCTGACCAAATACTATTTGGTGATTGTGAAACGAGTAACGTGTAACGATAAATGGATAACGAATAACGATTAATGAATAATATATTAATCGTTATGAAAAGATGATATGTAAGTGAAGTTATTGAGATTATAATTATTATCACATGATATGATAATTAAATTATTTCCAAAGTTTTTATGATGAAATATTACGTAAAGAAAACTTGTTGAAATATCGTTAAATATATTATTAACGTAACGTTAAATAATATATAAATGAAATAAAATAAATATGCATGTGATGTGAATTGAAATGACAAAAATAGAAAATAAACTAAGAATGTCAAATAGAATATGTTGGTCCTTGTTCTTTTCCAATTTTACACTTTTTACCCTAACGGCGTTAGTGTTGCACCGTTAGTCCTTATTATATATAATTTACAATTATAGTCCACTACGTGTCCAATATATCAATCTGAGCTTGGGAATTAATAATATGTCATTTTATACCCTAAAGATACTGTTTTTACATTTTTAGTCCATAGTTTTACCATTTGGCAGTTTTGGTCCCTCTAGGTGTTGTCGCGTTACATTTTTAGTCCAATTTTACAAAAATGACGGGAATAATTATGTTAAAATTTCCGCAGCTTATTGAAGCCATAAAAAGCTTATTTTAACAGCTTATAAAGTCTAAAGCTTATTATTTTATCTAATGGGCTTTAACGATCAATTTAGTGGCCCGTTAACGTTTTGAAATCCATAAGTCGTGAGACGAGTTGAGCTCATCAAAAATATCATTTTTCAAGTTCTAAATTCATATCAAAAAGATTTGAAAAGCCAGCTTATGCGTAGAGCTGAAAATTAGCTTATTGGGCTGAAAAGCCCAACTCGCTGTTTTGAGTTGTTTTGTAATTCAGTTTCTGCGAAACACTTTGGCACTTTTAGAGTGTCGAAACGAGTTTATTTTTATGAGTTGTAAGAATGAAAGTGTTAGCTAGCTAGGTGGTCTATTAGTTGATGTAAAAATATAGCACGATTGTTAAGTTAAATGTTGAGATATGTGGTCGTTTAGTAGGCGACTGGGAACATGTTTATATAAAGAAATGACTTAGAAATATTTCTAAGTCTTTGGCAGTTTATATTATTCGAATGAAACATGATCAAAAATAAATTCAACGATGCATGTAACGTGAAAGTAAACGTGAAAGGAGTGTGTACGAGACTTCTATGACTTCCAAGATGGAGTCGTGTCACGTTTGTGGTTCTTAAATAAATATGTATACGTAGAGAATAATTAAGAAAGTATACGTTCGATTATGATTAAAAACGATGCATGGTGAGATTTAAACTTGAGATATGAATTCGAGAGAACCAAGGAAGACTTACAACGAAGAGGAAAAGGATTGAAGCTCGTTGGAAATGGCAGAAACACAGAAACGTTCACAAGCTCGTTAGAACTAATAATTTGAATTCGAATGGGACTTTGCAACTTTGGTATAACTCGACATGGCTTCAAATGGGAGATGGCGTTTACTTCTGGCCTTGTAGAGATAATATTATGGATGAATGGAAGTTGTGAAGGTGGTATTTATAGTAAGAAGGAAGGTGGTAAGTGAGAAGGAATTATAGGATACGTTTTTCAACACGTAATGGTTTAATAATTCAAGATAATACTAGCTACTCTATATTGTCAGTAAATGGAAGAATTCACAGCCAACAAAGGATTATAAAATGAGTTTGTGAGAGCTTAGAATAAGGTAGGTTGTCTTGTGAGTCAACATATATGTCGACTTGTGATTTAATAAGTATACGATTTGAATAAATCGTATAACTTATGGTATATGGTGATAAATCTCAACTTTAAACATGGAACTATGATAGAATAAATATTTGAATCACGCAGAAACAAACCGGAGTCAAAACGGTTAAGTTTTGAATATATTAGTTTATGTCGAGTTGGGTTATTATAGGCCGAATGGATTTGCTTTCAAATCTTAAGTAAAACGCGACGTTAGATTATGAAACTTGGTACGTTTAGAGTTGGCTAAGTGAGAAATGAGATGGCATAAAAATATATGTGTGTCGTGTTTAATAATCGAGAGAACGAATGGCGTTTTGAAACTAGTTTTCTAGTCGATATACATAAAATCATAATAGAGTTGGGCTTAATATTTGGGCTGAAGGAATAGTGCTGGTCGAATGGGTTGGGCTGGAAAAATAACTAAGCCCGATTAATATAATTAAGAAATAATTAGGATTAGTGAAATATTTATGTTTCGTCAAACGTGTCGAGAACTTGTTCATTCATTTGATGAATTTTATAATATCGTAATCACAACCAAATAAGATAATAAGAAAATTTCAAATTTCCCCGTAAAAATGGTGATTAAAGATAATGACAGAGATTAATATATAATTAAACGTTGCTAATTATAGGGATTTTTGCAGTTCGTCACATAAAAACCCAAGCAAACATAAAAAAGGATATAAAAACGGATGAAAACGCATAAAAACAAGTAAAAACATAAGAAAATAGACAAAAGCGTATAAAAACCGAAGAAAACGTTAAAAAACGGATGAAAATAGCAGAAAACATATGGAAACTAATAAAAACCTATGAAAACGTTAAAAAAACGTATAAAAATGGATGAAAACGTATAAAAACGTAAGAAAAACGGATAAAAACGTAAGAAAAATGGATGAAAACGGATAAAAAACGTTAAAAAAAAGAATAAAAAGGGGTGAAAACGGATAAAAACATATCAAAATGTAAAAAACAGACAAGAAAACATATAAAACGGACAAAAATGGATTAAAACGTAAGAAATATATAAAAATGGATGAAAATGAAAAAAAAACGTATAAAAAGGACGAAAACGTATAAAAACGGACGAAAACGTTTAAAAAAGATGAAAACGTATAAAAACGTACGAAAACGGATAAAAATGTATAAAAACTTACCTAAAGTCGAAACATTTTAAATTATAAACGGCCGTTATTATAAAGGATAAACGATGCAACAATCGTTAACCAACAAGGGCGAACGTGTAAATTATAACGGAATGCACTTAACACTCGTTAAGAAAAGGACCACGAGTGTTATTCTTTGGAAGCGATAGGGACGATATATGCAACTTTTAAGTTTGAGGGACGATAGGTGAAATTTTTGACAAACCACAGGGACCATTTACGTAATTTACTCAAACATATATTTTTTTTTCAAGTTTTAATCATGAAATGGACTACTTTTAAGTCTTTAATTTGCATCATCTGGGTATCTACAAAATGCGTACTTGACCTTCTTTTCAATGTAATAATTAGCTCGAATCTGGTCTGCATTTGCTTCTTTCTACCCTAAAATGAAAGGAGGTGATTTGCACATTGTTAAAATGGTACCGAACAACTAATTAATCACCCAACCAACCACTCCTTGGTAATCTCAAATTTATTATAACGATAAACACTGAAGACTTGTCTCCAAACGGATGCAAACCAAGCACAATTACAAAGAAAGAAATATTATCCTCCTAATGAGTGCAACCTGATACAAGACTCACACACTATACTAAAACCAAACATGCAGATCAAGATGATCTGCAAACCAGTATTACAATCAACAAGACTAAAAATCCAGAACTCTAAACTGATGATGAAACCCAGAACTTATAAATTATCACTTGAGATAAAGTGTGTGTGTAAATTGTGAGAGATAATGACTGAATGAAACCCTAGCTCGGATGAGATGTATACATAGCCCAAAGTTTCACTTCAACCCCTGCACATACACAAACTATGCAAACACAGCTCAAACATAAAAGTTAGCTCTAACAGTTATAAAAAATTTACATAATAACCCCTGAAGGTTCATAAGTTTGCTAAAGAGTATTAATAATTTTAACACCCCCTCTCAAACTGATGAACCAGCATAAAGATTAACCATGCCCAGTTTTTTTAACCATAAAACCATGTTGCACTGAACCATGAGCTTTAGTCAAAACCTTAACACTTTTAATCAACCTAGTTGCAACTTTCTCTCTAACCAAATGCACATCATGCATAGCTAGATTAGCAGCAATCTGAATAACAGATTTATTATCACAATATAACTCTACAGGTAATAAAAATTCAGAAACTCCAAAATCTTTTAAGATCTTAACAATCCACATAACTTCACAAGTAGAAGAAGCCATTGCTCTATATTCAGCCTCAGCTGAAGATTTAGATAATGTAGCTTGCTTCTTGCTCTTCCAAGACTAAGTTCCCATTCACAAACACATAATAGCCAGACACAGACCTTCTTGTGACCGGACACTTTGCCCAGTCAGAATCAAAATAGGCCACAATATTGAAATCATTTTGACTTTTTTACAAACCCAATACCACTACCAGGTGCCAACTTTAAATACTTATGCACCCTTCAGCCAATATCAAAATGTGACTGCAAGGGAGCATGCATATGTTGGCTTAAACAATGAACAACATAAGCAATATCAGGCCTAGTTATGGTCAAATATATCAACTTCCCAACAAGTTTCTGATAACTAGTAATATTTTTCAAATATTTATCATCATCAGACTCTTTATGAGCCAAGACAATATTTTCAGGAAAGGGAGTCATAACAGGTCTGCAAGCCAGCAAACCAAACTCATGTAAAAGCTCAAGACAATACTTTCTTTGATTTAAACATAATCCATCTTTAGTTTTTAAAACTTCAATACCAAGAAAATATTTCAGCTCACCCAAGTCTTTAATTTTAAACTTGTTTTTCAAAAAACTTTTAAAACTTTCAATCTCAGTTTCACTATTGCCAGTAATAACTAAGTCATCCACATATACTAGCAAGAATAAAACAGTTTTGACTTTTGTTTTAACAAACAAAGAATGATCATTTTTAGATTGTTCAAAACCTTCATCAAACAAGGCTTCAGTCAGCTTATGATTCCACTGCCTAGGAGCCTGTTTCAAGCCATACAAAGACTTCTTTAACAAGCAAATCTTGTTATCCCCTTCCTTAAAAAAACCCTGGAGGAGGTAACATATAAACCTCTTCATTCAAGTCACCATAAAGAAAGGAATTGTTAATGTCCAACTGGAAAATTTTCCAGTCAATTTGAACAGCTAAACTAATCAAACACCTAACAGTACCCATTTTGACAACAGGACTAAAGGTCTATTCATAATCAACACCCTCTTTCTGACCAAACCCTTTGGCTACTAACCTAGCCTTATATCTCTCAATCTCACTAGAAGATTGATACTTAATTTTAAAAATCCATTTGCAGCCTATAGTTTTCCTTCCACAAGGAAGCTCAATAATTTCCCAAGTACCATTTTCATATAAGGCATTCATTTCCTCAGTCATAGCATTAATCCAATCAATATCTGTTGAAGCTTCTTCATAAGAAGGAGGTTCACCAGACTTATTCAAATTCGAAACAAAACAATAATTCTCAATAGTAAGCACAACATGATTAGCATATGTATGTAATCCAAATTTAACCTTTTGATCAAGCACATACTCATTTAATTTCTCAGGTAATTTACATACTCTCTTAGACCTTCTACTGCTACCTTCCTCAGACTGACTTGGAACAACATTTTGAAAAACAGGAACTTGATTTTGATTTTGCAAAGAATTTCCCTCAGGATGATTTTGATCATCTAAGGGAGTTGCAGTGTGTTGTTCATCATTTCCAGGTTGATGGACAACATCAGGCACTGGTTGAAATATCTATTCTTCATGTCCAGTCTGATTAATGTTGCCTTCAGACCCTAGTTGTTGTACACTGCCTTCTCTACCAAGAGCAGATGTAGAATTTTTAAGATGGGACATAAAACTGTTTGAATCTTCATCATTGGGAGTTGAAGTTTTGGTTGTTGTTTCAGACTCAAAAGAATCAAAAAAGTTTAAACTTGAAACCTCTGTATCAGTTTCAAAAATAGAAGAACTATTTTGACCCATCTTAAAAGAAAAACAGTTTCATAAAATTTTACATCTCTTGAGTACAAAATAGACCTATTTTCAAGACTTAACAGTTTATAAGCCTTTTTTCCACTGGCATAACCAATCAAAACACATTTTTCAGACCTTTCAGAAAATTTATCAGTATCCTTCAATATAGTAGCAAAACACAAACAACCAAAACTCCTAAGATGAACAAGACTAGGTTCCCTATCAAGTATGTTGCAGTTAAAATACACTCAGAACAAAACACAAGAGGAATCCCCCCCTGAAACATAAGACTTCTAGCCACATTTCGCAGATGTCTGTGTTTCCTTTCAGTAATACAATTTTGCTAAGGTGTATATGCTACATAGGTTTGATGATGAATTCCCATGGAATTCAAGAAATCATTCATTTTATTGTTAACAAACTCAGTTCCATTATCAGACCTGATAATTTTAATTTTTTTTTTCTTTTTATCAAATTGTGTCAAAACCATATTAAAGAAACTTATAAACATATCAAACACTTCATTTTTCCTCTTAAGCAAGTACACCCAAACTGACCAACTATAATCATCAACTACAGTAAAAAAAAGTATCGATAGCCCTCCCTGCTAACAACCTTATATGGCCCCCAAACATCAAGATGTATTAATTCACCAAAAACTTTAGACTTATGTTCACTTAGAGTAAAAGAATCTCTAGTTTGTTTAGCCTTGTGACAAACATCACAAGGACCATTATGATCAACATTAGTCAATTTAAAAAAACCTTTAAGCAATTTTAAAACCTGGTTAGCAGGGTGACCCAACCTATTGTGCCAAACTTCTTTAGAAACATGACAAACAAACAATTCACTTTTAACAACACAAGCAGACATACCACAATTCTTATCAAACAAATAAAAACCACCAAACTCACTACCAGTCCCTAGCACTCTATGCTTTTTCAAATCCTGAAAATAACAAGTAGTTTCATCAAAACCAACACTTAACTTGCTATCTTTAATTAGTTTGTTAACAGACAACAAGCTAACACAATACTCATGCACAACAAGAACATCAAACAAAACCACATCTTTATTAAGTCTCAGATTACCCACATGAGTAATATTAGCAAAAGTCCCATTAGGATGACCAACAGTAATCTATGTCTCAGAAATATCAATCAGATTAAACATATTTTTAGAACTATTAGTCAAATGCTGATTTTCCCCAGAGTCAATAATCCATTCTAAATGATAATTCACACCATTAAGTTTAACATTGGCACAAAAAAAACTGCAAAAATGTTAATTAAAAAATACATTGCAGTTAAAAAAGGAACAAGAACTACCTGCCATATTGGCATGAGCAGAACTAGGTTTCTCATTCAAAAGATTCATTAACTTCATAACCTGCTCATTAGTAAAAGACAGAGTACCAGTACCATTTTTCACACCATTATTAATCACATTAGCACTTTTGGGATCATTGGTTTTATTAAAAACAGGTTTTAGATTAGGGTTCTTTTTGAACCCTGAAGGATAACCAATGATCTCAAAGCACCTATCAACGGTATGCCCTTTCAAACCACATTTAGTGCACAACAAACTATCATAATTTCCTCTATTACTGTTTCCAGAATTATTATTCTAAGTGCCAGTGTTTCTTTTCCAATTAGTATTTTTATTATCAATAGTTTTAGAAACAAATGCAGACACCTGAGCCTTCTCAGTTTTCACAGAAGTGGTAGGAATCCCTCTGTAGGATTTTTCCCTAGAGACAATCACAAAAGCATCTTTAACTTCAGGAAGGATTTCCCTAGTCAAGACAGTACTTCTTATAGGTTGATAAATGTCATCAAGACCCATAAGGAATTGCATAAGTTTTAACAGTTTACCATGATCAATTAACTCTTGTCTAGCCTGACATGTGCAATCAGGAAGTTTGGTAAGAATTTCAAATTCTCTCCAAAGAGAATTCATCTTATGGTAATATTTCGAAACAGGAAAACCCCCTTGTTTAAAACTATTAATTTTCTGAAGCAAGTTAAACACAACAGACCCATCTATTCTATCATAGGTATCTTTTAAATCTTTCCACACCACATAAGCATTATCAGAAAACACATGACCAAGATACACATCTTGAGACAAAGAACTTAAAACCCAATTTAAGACAACTGCATTACACCTAGCCCACTGAGCCTCTAATAAAGGCCTAGCACCCACTGAGCCTCTAATAAAGGACTAGCAGTATAGGCAGACCTAAGCCAAGTACCAGACAATTTGACAGTCACAATAGATGCACAATTAGAATCATTAGCATGCAGATGCAGAGGATTACTCAGATCTAAACTACTAATCATAATAACCATAATGAACAACCAAATAAACACACAGATACAAGAAACAAAAAACAACCAATCAAACCAAGCAAATAACAAACAATACCAGATCAAAACAAACCACCTAAACAAGAAACAAACAGAAATGCTAAAATAACCAAACAAAGCAGATAAACCAAACAGAATAAACAGATAACAGAACAAACAATCACCAATCACAATAATCCTTAACTTCCAAGACTGCCCAATTCCTATCCTCCTGCAATCTAGACTCAATAACACCTGAACACCTAAACTCAAACCCAAGAAAATCCAATTATCCAACATAGCAGACTAGGACAGACCGGGGCAGGTTTCCATACCAATCAGGTTGGCAGGTCAAGGAGATAATCTGCCCGTTTGCACCCACTCTTACTGAGATAATGAACTCTTAAGGGAAGAAAAAAGACTTTACAATCATATTTATGGCCACAAGTAGCGGATGAACTCAAATAAGTACATTTTATTACCATCATTTATCCTATTTATTTGACTTGTTTTATTATATTATCTGTGAGAATCGATACGTTAATGTTTACTTTTGTAATTCTCAGGTAAAAACAAGTATTATGTGAAACTTGGCGATTTTGGACTAATTATGGAGCAAAACAAGCAAGAAGTTAAGAGTCTACTGAAATGTACAAGATCAAGATCATTCTGCTCCAGATACGCCACATCTTACTTATTATATACGGTGCATCACTATCAAGATTTCACAAGCTACGATCCAAGACAGCAAGGACATGCGCCGCATCTAAGAATGGAGTTACGCCGCATCTTCTGGCGGTGTACGAATATTCCTGAATATATTAATCTTGGACCCCACGCGAAGTTAAGTCAATGCGCCGCATCTACTTATCCTATGCGCCGCATCTAGCCCTCAGACAGAAACTATAAATACCCCAAAGTCAGACGAATTTCGGAGTTGGACAAGTTGGACATTTAGCTAAGTACGAGACAGAAGAAACCCTAAGCCGAATTCAGACGAAGTAGCAGCACAAGACACACCTTGAACGAAGATACAAGAGCTGTAAGAAGGTCCTGCATGTATTCAATTCATTAAGTAGTTTTGTTTTATTGTATTAGTACACTTTAATTGGTCAGGATTGATGGGCTTGTGACATTGATTTTAATCATGCACTTCAACTCCCCTTAAAATTGCTTTCCCATTAATTAAAGTTTATATGTTGATGTCTTTGGTGACTTTTATTAGTGCATTGATAACCTCTGTGTCTAGCTGAGCATTGCTTGGGTCGCCATGCCCCTTCATCGCCTATTTATTAGATCGCCTATGCATTCTATCGTCTGTAGAAAAGTAGGAAGGAAGATAAATAGGATAGTCATAAGTGATCATTAAGGGTTTACTCGCCGATAAGATTAGAGCCAACGAGAAAGGAATTAATCTCGGTGCGTTGCATCGAACTATACACTTCATATAAAACTAGCAATAAAACAAGTGACAAGCTACTTAACTATCAGGATAGGTCTTCTTATTGTCTCAAGTATTTATCTGTGTACGTGTGTGCTATTCGCTGATTCGTGCTTATTAGTTTAGTTTATATTTAATCATAATCAAACCGTGCCAGTCTCTCAGGCTGAACCCCCTTGCGTTAGATTAGGTTGTATAGCTAACTTAAGATATTAAAATACTGATTAGAATAACTAGATAATACGTTCCACTCTTAGTGATCGACACTCTACTTACCATTATATTCATACTGACCGGGTACACTGCTCGTTAAAGTGTGTGTTATTGATAAGTCGGCTAAATATAAATTTAAAACTTGAATACTGCTAAAACCACAACGACATACCGTGGGTATAAAAATTAGAGCAATACACACGCACATCAACAAGTAGCGGAAGACAACACAACAACTTTAGATTCACTTAGTCTATAGCTATTGTAACCAAGAACCAGTCCAATAACCACATAATCACCGAATCAAAGAAACCCCCAAATATCAAATTAGGGTTTCAACCAATAAACCACCAAGAAACCACAATCAACCGTCAATTCTTTGATCAATCACTTCCTGAACCACTGAATCGTAACAGGAACAAAAACCCCTAAAATCTAAGGTTTCAAGAAAAAACCCTAAATCTTTAATTGAAGACTGAAATCACTAATTAACCCAAGAACCAACAAGATCCAACACAGAAATTGTTGGATCAACCAAAACCCTAATCAAGAATCGCCAAGAAGTCAACAGATCAGAACCTAGATCTCTGATACCATGCTAAAATGGTACATAACAACTAATTAATCACCCAACCAACCACCCCTTGGTGATCTCAATTTTATTATAACGATAAACACTAAAGACTTGTCTCCAAATGGATGCAAGCCAAGTACAATTACAAAAAAAGAAAGATTGTCCTCCTAATGAGTGCAACCTTACAAGACTCACACACTAACACACTATACTAAAACCAAACCTGCAGATCAAGATGATCTGCTAAACCAGTATTACAATTAACAAGTCTAAAAACCCAGAACTCTAAACTAATGATGAAACCCATAACTTATCAATTATCACTTGAGAGAAAGTGTGTGTGTAAAATGTGAGAGAGAATGACTTAATGAAACTGTAGCTCGGATGAGATGTATATATAGCCTAAAGTTTCACTTCAACCCCTGCACATACACAAACTATGCAAACACAGCTCAAAGATAAAAGTTAGCTCTAACAGTTATAAACAATTTACATAATAACCCCTGAAGGTTCATAAGTTTGCTAAAGAGTATTAATAATTTTAACACACACTCCACCAATTTATTTGCACACTCAAAATGTTTGTGTCATGACCCTTAATATTTGTGTTTTGATTTGCACACTCCACTAAGTGATGTAAGGGTATAAATGTCATGACACAAACATTTTGAGTGTGAAAATCAATTAGTAGAGTGAGCAAATCACATTCCTAAAATGAACTATCATGTTACTTAAGCAGTAAATGGATAAAGTTTTCCTTATTTATTTTACCTGGGAGGGCAGGTCTTTTCTACTAAAAAATACACCCTTTTTCACCATATTAATTTCGAGATCGTTTTCGATCATTCTCTTGCAGTAAGGTTTCAACTCTTTACGTTTTGTTTGAAAACCAAAAACCTTACCACTAGAACATTAAGCAGTGTTCTAAAAGGCGCGCCTTTTTGTAAGGCGTGGCATCATTTTTAGAAGCATTTAGAGAATTTACGGATTTGGGTTTGAATATCTACTATTTGGGTTATTTCTTTCTTGAGCATTATAATTTCAAAACTTAATTCTTACTTGGGTCTAGCTATTTGGGATTTAGGCTTTAGTATTTGAAATTGCTTTTAAAAAAATGATATCAAATTATAAAAACATAAATCTATAAATATTTTTTTGCCGCTTTAAGCACGCCTTAAAAACACCAAGGCTTCGTAAAGAATCATAATGCTTGAGGCATGACTGTGCCGTCACGTCACGCCTCACGTTGTTTATAACATTGACATTAAGTGATAGTTATAATAAAATGTTACGTGTATATATCTAATTCAATTAATATTTCCTCATCCCATAATTCCTTGATGAGCGTCGACGTCACATTTTAAAATTTTGTCCATGTGTTTTTTAAAATATGATGTTACGTGACTATTGGGTGTTTGGTTGGAGGTTATGAAAGGTGAGGAATGACAAAGTTTATTGTCCACATCCCTACCTTTTACAGTTTTAACTTTTAACTTTTAACTTTTACCCTAAAACTCCACATCTCATTTTGGTCGTGTCTGCACGATCATGCATCTCATTTCTTTCTTTCGGCTTCTAGAATTATGCTACACAAATCCTATCAAAGTTTCTCAAATGTGATCCAAATTCGCTTGGTTTTACATGTCCCACGGTAGATGCTCAATTTGCAAGTTAAGTTTTATATAAAGGCTAAGAAATTATGTAGAAGATAGTGAATGTACCACAACTAATTTTCTTATCACACATTACGACTTAGTCATGTGTAGAAGATAGTGAATGTACCAAAACCGAATAAGTATAAAGTTATTTTCGTATATAAATATAGTTAAAATATACATAACATGTCAAAAGTTCAATATATATCGAATATTATATATATATTAATTTCCCAGGATTGGGGGCTGCATCAACCAGTTGTACCACACGCTTCTTTTTATTTTACATGTGTTTAGCAAACTAATTACAAGCAAATGTGTGGCTGTAAACCCGGGACGTTACTGTTCCGAACACTGTTCATCGAATAAAAAATACACAAAAAATGCCTAATGATGATTGGGTTACTGTACGGGCAACTGTTCATTGGCTTAATTACCCATTGTATACCACACAATCAGGATTAATTTCCCGCTTTTCTACACTCTTCTGTTGAGATTTTATAATCATGTTAACCATTAACTACGAGTACGCAGCGGATAATGGATCTAGTTTACAATTATAGTTAACACGTAAAATAAACAAATAAAGAATAAAAGGGAACAAGAAAACTAACCCTCGTTGACACCCGCAAAAGAAACTAAGTAGTAAATATATACTACCTCTACGGTTGCTCACACTACACGTCAAACAAATACGTTAAGATGCTAGTCCTTGCTTCACGTATACAACCAAACAAACTTGTGTTCTTGTTGTAGCTTAAACACAATCGAATACCAAAATGGTATACGTTCGATGTGTACAAAACAGAGAACAGACAGAGACGAAAATAAGAGTTAAATTCTTGTTGTTATATGTCTTTATGTTTGAAATAGTCAAACATAAACAACCTATGCTCTGCCGATTGATAGGACAAGTAGAATAGATAAAACAATTAATACGTAGGTGTATTAAAGTTTATTTGTGTCATATCATAGTTTATTTCGTGTGAGATTGGACGAATGAATAATCGGATCCATAAATGAGGAGAAGAGGGTTGGTTATATAGCCCTCTAACCCTAGTTGTAGATCAACTCTAAAACCTTGAAGATAATCTTCAAGTTTTCAGCTTATCACAACTCTTTTCATTTATCCAAAATACTTATCATTATCACAAAATTCTGCACACAAACATCTATTAGAATATTCCAAAATCTGCCACTTTTGGGAGGAGGACAAGGTTTTCCTTTTCGACATTTTAAGCCCTTCTCTTTTGTATTTGTGAAACATATTAAACACTTAATAAATATAGCAAGTATATATATTAATTATTTAATAAACATACTCTTCGTGTATTAACGTGTGTGCCCCCAATAGGCTCACACATTTCTAGTCGTATAAAGGCTAATCTAACTACCATAACCCAACAGCTCCCACTTGGGAGTTGGAGTAGCAGGCACCATATATACCAACGACGGAAACGTCTAGCAACACTCACATTCGTTATTTAACTAGAAATGTCTGAGATAAAGTTTCAAAAAATATTCTCAGTAGCATGGTTATTCATTTCTTGCTATAATCATCCCTTGTTATAGATACCGTTAAACCATGGATATGGATCCTAACTCATTCCATATAGTTTAACCATTTAGATTCTCGTTATCGAATTTAATTCAGATATACCAAATGTAATCAAGAATCATCTTGCATTAACCTTTGGGTTTGGCCAAACAATTATCTGATTAATTCTGGAGAGGGCCCATGGTATCTTTCTGCACATATCAAGTGGAGTAACAAATCCTTTGTTGACTACAAGTGTTGTGGATGCTGCTTCACATCACTCTGAAAAATAGCTTTTATAACTACCTTATTCAGGACAGCGTTTGGCATATAATTACAAAAGTGATATCCACACATAACAGAACTTGCTTGTATCTCAAGTCTAAGGATGACTTAATAAACCATTTTCAACATCTTACTCATGACAAGGATCCAAAAGTAAATGTTTGAAAGTTTGGGGTATCCAATATGCATCCCTTGTGAATACATATGAGTTTGGCGGGAACAATCCACATTCTCATAGAATATAACCAACACTCACATTTGCCTTGCATAACAATATTCCCAAATTGTTAACCGACAATGGACATATTTAGAACGATAAAATCATTCAAGGATTAAACATGCAAATATAGGATAACAATTATTATATGAATGAATAACAAATACCAAGTATCTTTATTCATCATAAAGTAAAAATTGTCTTACAATCCCAATTATCCAAATACTAAAAACAGATATGCATGAGACTAATTAGTAAGTTGAAGTCTAATGTTTCCAACATTCTCAACTTTTCTTTACAAGAAAACCAAATAGTCATCTGAGTAAACTTTCCGAATACTAGTTTCAAATTTCACATATAGTGAGGGATTTGAGATATATGATGAGTGTCTTATCTCATATGCTCATACTATTGCAAGTGTCATAGTATGGAGATGTCGCCCTACCTTGTATAAGGTGTTAAAAGTCAACGATATACTGACAATCATCTTTACAGTTTCTTAAAATGTAACGTATTCTTATTCCTTAATGTGTAATGCAACAATGCTCTTCGTTGAGCATATCTAGTTAGCAGATTTATCATAAATGATAAAATCCTACTTTAACTAGTTTTAATTATCCTCTAGCATCATTGTACGTATACAACACTATGCTTTATAATTCGTAAACATCTGTATTAACAAAAATCTAAATACTCTCAATTAGATATTGTTGTTGTCAGCTCATCTTGCTCTAGTGCAAAAGTAACAACCAGTCTTATACACAATATAATATATACATGACAAATCCTTAGTTAAAAACATAAGGTTTCCATCCATGTAATAAATTATTCCAAGTGAAATATACCATTTAAGACTTGCTTCGATGATATATTGCATTTGTGTTGGACTTAATTTTCCGCATATGTTTATTGCAAATAAACATTTATTCCAAGGTTGTTTATTCTATTCCCTAAATCCCAAGTGAAGTTTCATTCCAAGCTTAAGGATTAAAATCTAGCTTAAATGGAATGATATCTTCAATATGTTATACAACATATGAATTTTAAGGAAAAACATAGTGCTCCCACTTAATGTCAGATGTAATCAGGAGTTATCTTAATTCAATCAAAATCATATTGTAATTAAATTCAAGATCTCAGCTCCTAGATGCATGATCCAATCCAAACTTGGATTGCTTAAACTTGTATACTACATAAAGATTATATAGACTCATAACCCTTTTGATTACACACCGTCCTCGCAAAAGGTAATCATTAAAGAAAGAGTTATAAAACTTAATTGCCATATTCCACATTCAAGGAAACATGTATGACAATTAATTATCTTTATTTAATTAATGCATGTATATAAGAAAAATCTAATCTCAGTCAATTGCTTGAGTAGGATTAAAAATTCTTATTATAAACCATGCATTAACATGTATACAATTTTGTCCTTGTGAGCCTTTCTTCAAAAGAAACTTATTCCAACCTCATAGGTTAACTGTTAGGCGAAATAACAATCAAGATCAAAACATTGATTTGCCTTTTAAGGACTGCATCTTATCATTCATAATTCTAAGACATTTATCAGATTCAAGATGTGATAATGTACCTTATCAGTTAGCAGATTTTCAATGATCCATTAACTTATATTCCTCAGCATTGATATCAAAATATCAATCAAGTGATGAGGCATCCTTGCAGATTTATGAATGAGAGTAACATTATACTTCGGTCAACATTTACATGTTTAACCTTAGTATGACATTAATAAGTGGATTTTAGAAGGTTATGTATTTGTTCTTGAATGTCTTCAAGATTTGTAGATGCTCCCACTTACTTTTATAAGTAGAGACAATTCTCTAAATACTAAGTATTTAAGCAACAATAAATTGTTCTTTATTTGGGAACCACAAAATACACTTCAAGTTCTCATCTCTAGATTGTTAATAAAATGCTTCATAAGATTATAACAAATTCAGAACTTAAATCAAGACATAATGGAATTTCTTCCAACAACTCTAATTAAGGTTTATAGCAAAACTCTAATTTTGTATCACCCTTTAACCGAAAACCTTAGCAACAGTTTTGTGTTTCGTCGAGCTAGGAGGAACACCAATACTACAATCTTCAAGCTAGGAAGTGTAGAAAAATAAAAAACCCAAAAGGGTTTAGGATTCGATTGGTTTGAGTGGAAAAACCAAAAATCCCTAAAGGTTTAGGGGTTTTGGTCATGGGTTGTCTTGAATACCTTCTAGGTTTGAACCATATTGAGTATGTCCACGACACACGCAATTTTCTAACCTTGATAGATTTTGGAGGCAGAGCAATTAAAGCTATCATGAATCAAACAATATGAATATTGTTTGTTTCAACCTATTAGACATACCATAATAATGTGGTATTCTATAAGTATTTGAATTGTGAAACTATATCAGAATTCCATAGATAATTTAATTCTCTTTGGACCAAATACTTGTCAATTAGGTCGAGCCAAATTGCATATTAAGTATTTTCGAACCAAATGCATGCTATAATGTATATTTCTTGAATTATACAAGAACCTTATGCTCATGTGTTCACAAGAAGACAGAACTGTTCAAGAATTATATGTTCATGTGTTTACAAGAAAACAAAACATGTCAATAATACATCATAAGTCTTTGAATAATTCAAATTCCTCATGTTTATGTGTTAAGAGGAAGACATAACAATTTTACTATATACTTTATGTTATAAGTCATTGATTAATTAAAGGACTTTATAATTATGTCTTAACATGTAAACATAATTATACTAACAAAAGTAATCATGAACACAAACTCTTGAGTTCTGTAGTAATTTCAAGTTAATTTTATACTTCAAAATTATGATTATTATCATTTAACCATAATTATGTTGACTAAAACATGTAGTCGAAATGTTGAAGTATCTTTACACTATATCATGACATTTGAATGTAGTAGGGCAACAAACATCTTGCGTGTTCAAGTCCTAGTAGAATGATTTGCTTTCTTACCTTGCGGTTAAGAGAAACCAATAATATGTTGTTCCTTGCACACACTTTGAGATTTCTCCCACTTGTGTAAGGCACAACATCATATTATGAAAACAAACAACATGTGATTGATTGTGTAAACAATAAGATAATGTCATAGATATTACAAGTAGTTTTAGAACCATAACCTTTAATAAGGATTTGTGGATTATTATTCTATAGATAACGTTCATAAAGCAACAGCAGAAAGGCAACGAGTTATCTAATAAAATAAAATGCAATTATCCTTTAAGCAATGGTCGTTCATATTCGGAAAGTAATGAATTATTTCAAAGCAAGTTTGAAATGATATGGGTGACTAACAAGGAAATAAATCTCGTAGCTCCTACTGAAATTGACAACATTACAGGAATGTTATTTCAGTAATAAAATGCAATGCTCCTACTGGATTTGTCAACATTGTAAGTGTTACATTGCCAGTAGAAGGCATATTGCAATTTAATACACTTTCTTATTCTCTTCGAATGCCTACAAGTAGCAATGTACTTAGGTATTGAATAGAGTATATGAAGTCCTACTTATGTAGATGAGAGACTAGCCATTCATGCTTTCATTTAACTTGAATAGTTAGCATGCAATTCCTCCTTTATCGTCTACATAGCCCCAAGGGTATTTAGCACTATAAGGAATAATAAGAGTCCAATAAAAATACCTAGCGAATATGCTAGTAATTTCTATACTCTTTGCGGTTTAAACTCATACATCGTGACAAGTGCAAGATGTCATTTATTTTGGTAGCTATAGACAAAATGTTTTCTAGTTACACAAAATATTTTATCTTTCAATTATTTCAATACCGGAAAAGGGTAATGAAAGATCATAAGTGAGTTTAACAATTGTAATCCTATCTTAGTTTGTCAACTAAGGAAAATAAATAGGAATAAGTCTCACTCTTCTTACCAGGAAAAGAGACTAAGTGTGTCTTTTTAAGAAAAATAAACTTTTGTTTACGAATTATGTTGCAACAACACAATTTTAATCAGAACATAGAAAGTTCAATGTTAGTATTTTCGATAATTAAATTCTTAAAAGAATTAACTACCCAATTAATTACTAATTAAGACTAAGATCCATCTTGACCTCCCACTTATTACCGGAGGTCTGACCAGCGTGTAAAGAAGTAGGGCAAGAGGTAAGCGACGAGCGTTAATTGCATAAACTGCAACTCTTAGACTTATGAGACTGATCAAGACATTAGTAGACAAGTAATAATGTCATGAGCATGTTTAGTCTCATCTTATGCCTCGGGTCCAAGGTCTGACCAAGCATACTCGAAATAAGTCGACCAAGCAAGAACGTGCAAATATCGCCAAAGGTCTGACCAATGAGCAAAATTCGCCATGGGTTGAAATGGCCCTAAGGTATGACCAAAGAGGTCAAGTCAAATGCACGTGTTCTTGGTTGGGTGGCATAGACTTAAAATTTACATATAGGGTATACACATAAATGTGATAAAATCGTGTACAAAGAAGCATGCAAAACAACTTTGTAGCACTTTATTTTAAAAACTTTTAGTAATGACACTATAGTGATCATCATGGTTCACGGTAGCTCCAATCGAACTCGCAAGGTGGCGGAGGACCAGGTCAGCGCGAAGCTATGACCGGAAATCCTTTAGGTGTGACTGTGCGCACCGCCTTAAACCCCCCTTATAGTTTGTTCTAGTGGGTGAGCCGTACTTCCCAAGTGTCCATAGCGTCCAGTTTTTAATTTCATGAAAACTTGTTTCAATAATTTAGATCACTTAATTTTACAAAAGCAATTTTCCATGAATCAAATAGCAGGTCACAATGAGCATGGTATTTAGGCGTGTAAATTAAGACCATATTAATGTCATCTTTTTATAGTTATTAGTCCTCTTTTATTTTAGTTTTAGGCGTGTAAACATGTAGGCTAAAAACAAAAATCACAAAGGAACATATTACTAAAAACATGACAATAATATTAACTAGTAAACATTTAGTTCCGAGTACTCTAGCGAGTCTTCCCCAAATGGAGAACCATAAGACCCTCACTAGGTTTTCATCAAGTGCCTAGATCGCCACATGCATCACAAAAAATGATTGCGTAGGTCTTATAGCCGGAATATACACATAAAATAATCATGGCAAACTTATTAACTTTTAATTTTTGCTATTTTATGTATCTAATTAACCGTTAATTAATTCATTTGTGTCTTGTTATTTTTTATTAATTAATGACAAGTATTGCATTATAGTTGTCAAAACAAAAATAAAACAAATAACTAAGTTAGATTTCATGCAGCATTTTCGCGTGTTTATTAAATCGTGTAACCTATAATGGATAAACGAGATGGCTCGTGATGCCACTGTTGGGATTTTATAATCATGTTAACCATTAACTACGAGTACGCAGCGGATAATGGATCTAGTTTACAATTATAGTTAACACGTAAAATAAACAAATAAAGAATAAAAGGGAACAAGAAAACTAACCCTCGTTGACACCCGCAAAAGAAACTAAGTAGTAAATATATACTACCTCTACGGTTGCTCACACTACACGTCAAACAAATACGTTAAGATGCTAGTCCTTGCTTCACGTATACAACCAAACAAACTTGTGTTCTTGTTGTAGCTTAAACACAATCGAATACCAAAATGGTATACGTTCGATGTGTACAAAACAGAGAACAGACAGAGACGAAAACAAGAGTTAAATTCTTGTTGTTATATGTCTTTATGTTTGAAATAGTCAAACATAAACAACCTATGCTCTGCCGATTGATAGGACAAGTAGAATAGATAAAACAATTAATACGTAGGTGTATTAAAGTTTATTTGTGTCATATCATAGTTTATTTCGTGTGAGATTGGACGAATGAATAATCGGATCCATAAATGAGGAGAAGAGGGTTGGTTATATAGCCCTCTAACCCTAGTTGTAGATCAACTCTAAAACCTTGAAGATAATCTTCAAGTTTTCAGCTTATCACAACTCTTTTCATTTATCCAAAATACTTATCATTATCACAAAATTCTGCACACAAACATCTATTAGAATATTCCAAAATCTGCCACTTTTGGGAGGAGGACAAGGTTTTCCTTTTCGACATTTTAAGCCCTTCTCTTTTGTATTTGTGAAACATATTAAACACTTAATAAATATAGCAAGTATATATATTAATTATTTAATAAACATACTCTTCGTGTATTAACGTGTGTGCCCCCAATAGGCTCACACATTTCTAGTCGTATAAAGGCTAATCTAACTACCATAACCCAACATCTTCTTCCTCACAAAGACACACACCCACCAGTATCTCTCTCCATCTCTCTCTAGAAATTTCTATAACACCTTCTCAAACCAATTCATGCCGGCTATATATTAGAGAACTCCATATCCTTGGGGGAAAAAATCTCCCTCCACCTGAACGAATAAACCCACATCCTTTACCCTAAATTAGTTTAATCCCCATCAAAAATCCGATTCTTATGGCGATCAAAGGTCAGATATATGATGTTTCTGAAAACAGGTTGGTATTATTATTATTATTATTATTATTATTATTATTATTATTATTATTATTATTATTATTATTATTATTATTATTATTATATTAATCTTTTACTGATCATCTAGAGCAAGATCGATAGGTGAAAAAATCACGAGGCAACCAAATATTCATGTAACTAATCCTCCTTGAATCTATAATAATCTTCAATATCATTAATGGTTTGTTAATTTATAATTTTTTTAGGTCGGCATATTGAAATTGGGTTTTTTTGTTTTTGAAAATTTGGTTAAATCGAATCTGTTCTCTGCTCTTTCTCCCAGAAATAGACACACCAAAAAATCTTGTGGCATACCATTCTCCTATCTGTTCTTCATATGCAATAACAAATTTGGTTTTTATGGATTCTTAGTTTAGGGTGTTTATGTCAAGAAATGAGCTAGTAATTCACTTTAGGGCTTTTTTTACTGACTTTAGGTTTCATAAGGAATGATTTGTTACTCAAAAAATATTTCTACGCAGATAATTAGTTAAGGGGGGTGTTTGTGTGATGTCAGCCGTACCCATCATCCGGTTCTGCAACTGTTTATTTTAATCTGACCCTGATTATCTATACAAACGGCAAATTAGAGTCCCTTCGGCACACAACCCGAAACTTATGTACGTGAATATATAAACTAACATTAATTTAGACTATATAGGTTGTGGTTAATTGTTGTCGTACATTTTAATCTTATCAATTGATTTCGACCATACACTTTATTATCACTGCTTGGAACAGCTTAGGAGAGGATGTGAATATTACATGAAAGTAACATTTTTTTTAATTCTATAGTCAGATTGTTTTACTTTTCCATTTTGAATCATGTAGTTTGTGTACTTTTTGCAGGGTATCAACAACAGCAGTTTGCAGACAGAATGTGGTAACGGAGTTGAGGAAGTACTAACAATGGCAACAACATCATTTTTAGGATCATTCGGTAACATATATTCCAAAATCTAATTATATTTTTTTCCAGTAAATATCTGCTATCTACATCTACGCGTGTTTGTGTGTTTCAATTTGTTGGGGAATATACTTTTCATTTATATTATATGCTGCAAAATCCTTTTGTTGATACCTATTTCTTATTCATTCTTTGTAGACCAGAGTATAATACTATTCGTCGCTGACAAGCGTTGTCATTTGATATCGTTTTCATCGTGAACGACCGGTAAATTGCATTGGCCAGCTGACGTTTGCTTAAATGACAATTCATGGTCTGTCTTCTCGGACTAACGAAAGTAAGTGACTCTCGATTGATTATCGTGTAATATTATTTATGTCCTTATTATGTTTTTTATCTCTTAGAATCAAAGTAACTGATCAGCCCTTTGCTGAATTACATCCATGATGTGCTATTCCGTATTCGCAGCCATGACAGGAGTTGATTCATACAGTTTGTAGCACCTGCGTAGGCACTCACCAACGTAAGTTGTGGCAGCCCCTATTTCATTCTTTTTTTTTCTTTACAGCGCCAGTTGATGTCCGTGCATTTGGTTCGAGCAGTTCGCCGACGCCTGCTATTCTCCCCAGAAATTCGGAACGGGCTCGACCCAACAATGCGAACCCAAGCTGTAGTAGACGGACACGCGCACAAGCAGGTACAACTGTTGCCTGTTGGTCTTTCTATCTCATTTTTTGGTTTTGGCAACACTTGACTGCTTATTATATACATGACTTGAATCAGTTTAAGTTGTGCAACAACGTATCTTTATCTCATTATTAACAAAAACTACTTAAGGTACGAAGAATTGCAGAAAAAAAATGCAGAATTTGTTACAGTAAATGTTAGAAGTGCAACTAAAAAATTGCAATCCCAATGTTACTATGACAAAACTTGGAGTTAGGGATTACAACCCAATGTGGAATTTCAGCGGAACTACATTTGGTTTTAGGGCACTTACCTAAGGTAATATCAATGAGATTGTTGCTTGCGTTCTCTTTTTTTTGGTTCCTTCATGTTACATGTCAATTAACTATCATAATGCTTATGGGTTATTTGAGCAACCTTACTCGAGCAGCTTTGTAGCTGTTGTTTAGCTAATTGGTTATGGATAATTAGTTCTCATTACTTACCCGTTAGATATTAACCTCAAGATTGATTAGGCCATCAGCAGGTTTACAAGTTAAAAAAAGACCTTCAAAACCATGACACTGTCTAGCATTAAACTATGCATTTGGCGAAAGTGATTTCAAAACTATGCTTTCAACTTTAGCCATGAACATAAAAAAGTATATGAAAAATTAACAAACTAATGAGATTAACCATAGCCAAACACCCCCATTAGTTTTCCTTTTGAATTATCTTTTGCTTATAAACATGAGTAATAGCCTCAACATTGATTAGCCCATCAGCATGTTTACAGATTAAAAAAAGCCCTTCTTCAAAACCATCAGACTGTTTATTAATTGGTGAATGTTTCAGTTTCAGGATGAAAAGCATGCAAAATTAATAGTCAAATATGTACCACTGAGGGTGAACTTTATTCTCATTATTAAATATAAAGAAGGAATAACAGAGCCCCTTTTGGTGTACTAATCAGGCACCTTAATAAATAATTATACAAGTTGTTTAATCTTTATATTTTTAAGAAACTAACGGATAAAATCGTGAATTTGTTTTACCAGATTTTATATTTGAATGTCAAGAAATTGGAGCTTTAAAAACTTAAAATGGCGCTGTGATAAAACAGAGGTACCAAGTTAAAAGCATATGACAGCTAAAAAAAGGTTTATGATCTAACTGCTTATACCTTATAGTCTGCATTTTTTTTGAAATAATTCACATAGGACCAAAAAGTCAAATTCCCAACGTCACGACCCATTTCTTTCTAAAAATAAACACACCAGCTTTTTCAAATGGCCAATCCCTTTTCTACAATGTTTATCGAAAGTTTAATTTCAACTGAATCACATGTTCAGTCAATACATGTCATTCCGTTATTTTGGAAACAGAAAAGTTAGCAAAAGCAAACATTTGGACCAGAAAATAATGGTCACATAAACGAATCAACTTTAATCCTGCTCCAGCTACCTTGGCATTCGAATATTGCATATATGAGATGAGGAGGCTATAATAACATCAACAATAGGGGAAGTCAACAAGGTAAATTAGTTATTGTCTTCAATATTAACCATCTGTTAAGTTACTCACTCAGATAATCAGCACTTTCTGTGCTTAAAACTTTGGTTGAAGAAATAGTTCCTATGTTTATCTGCTTAGGGTTTAGGGGGCAAATTGTTGTTGTTGCAATGGCTGGACAGATTTTAATTCATTGCTTTTATATTTACAGGTTTGAAATCGGAAAGAAGAGACTATGACAATTTGACATAAGCTCGAGCAATGAGTTGTATAGCGGATGGAATTCCATGAGGAAGTTCACTCACTAAGGATTGGTTGTAAAACAAAGTGCCCTCCAAAGTAAAATATTACAGCTTTAATTCACAATAACATGTTCTTATTTTTCGAATATCGGAGGCATAGTATAAATAGTAACTAAGCAACCGCCTTTGTTTGCAACCACCGTCTGAGATTTTCTAATTGTTGAAGATAATGGGCTATGATCATTGGCATAACTTTGAGGAAGTGAAATGTGTCTTTCAAAATATGAAGAACCGTCCTCAGGTCTGAGCTCTATTGTTTTCTGAACCGTATTATTGATGTATCTGACTCGATGTTCACATGTGTTTCTGAATTTTTGAGTTTCTGAATTACTAATTTGCAGACTCGGTATTAAGGCGATGATGATACGTTTGCACAGTTACATTTTTCCGACACGCGTTCCTTGCAAACGCGTTGTGGATGTCGATTATATACGTACACGTCTGAGCCTCTACAAGATCAGGAATATGCGAACAACAAAAAATACCGGGTATGTTAATTAGGTTGCTAAACTGTTTTTTTGCCCAACCCACCATCCTGGGAAATATCTTTGAAAATCTCAATTGAGTGGCAGCGCAAAGGCATGAAGACATAGTATAAATGGTAACTAAGCAACCACCTTTGTTTTGCAACCACTGTTTGAGATTTTCTAATTGTTGAAGATAATGGGCTATGATGATTAGTATAAATATGCGAACATCAAAGAATACCGGTTTGTACTGCACTTTGAAACACCTTGCTTATTTATTTTTGTCGTCAACTTTATGAAACTTTTTTTTTTTCTGCTTATTCTGAACACTGCAAAGTGGTCATAAAAATATTGCTACTTTGTTGCTGATATCTTATTCACCATGCTGTAGGTTGAGTTGCATACTTCATATGGCTAGACGACAAGATCAGCAATAAGGTAACTTACACAATTTAATTTAACTTAACACAAATTGACAAGTTTCATACCAACTTAGAATCCAGTTGAGACTATTTACGGAGTAGAAGGAAAAACTTTTAACAATAGGTTTTTTAACCATTTTAAGCATTAATGACTTTTAGGCTACTGATATTGCAAAACAAAGTAGCCCTACGAAAAACTTGAAAACAGTGTCTGACCCACTACCATTGCTGAATTCTTGCGTATGTTGTGCATAAAAGGGTCTAATTTTTAAGAATTAATGCTTTAATATTGTGTTATTCTTTATACATAATTGACCTCCATTTTGGCTACTTATTGTTGCAGACTGCATGGAACATTACGCGCTGCTCAAACCCATAAGGAGGTTCATTATACCATTAGATACTACATACTGGTATACTAATTGCTCACATTGTTGAACCGTCAACTTACCTTTGACTGCAAATGTTGACACGGTCACAGAAAAATAGTATACCCATAATAATTTGTAGAACTGGGATCAACAAAATGGCTCTAATAGTTGAAAGGAATGAAGCTGATTGTTTTTCTTTGGAATATTAGAAATGCAATAGTTTGGTATAGAATGGTTGTAATAAAACATACAAACACTTCGCAGTAACACGTAATCATCCTTCCTAATGTAAACATAAACCAACACTATCGACATAGTAATCCCGTCGCAATGCGCGGGCTACTCCGCTCGTTTGTTATATATCCAATAAACAAATCCTAACAATTCATTTTTTTTATCAAAACAAAAAATATAAATTTTCATCCTTTTTTTAAAAATTAAATATCTCGCAAACCATTAATCGTTACGCAAAAAAAAATTATAATATCGCGACGAGAATTAAATTATCTTTTTATAGATATGCATTATCATATACTTTCGGCGAACTTTTTTTTTCCAAATTTTCGCTCAGAAAAATCACACGTGATTTGTAAAAATCACATGTGATTTTTACGAATCACATGTGATTTTTACAAATCATATGTGATTTTTCTGGGCGAAAATTTAAAAAAAAAAATGGTCGAAAGTATAGAGAAATGCATATCTATAGATAGATAATTTAATTCTCGTCGTGATGGTGTATTTTTTGTAGCTTGAAGATTTATCATTTGCAAGATATATTATTTTAAAAAAATAGTGAAAAATTGTTTTTTATTAATCCAGATAAAAAATGTAAGGCTAAAATTGGTTCTTTTTATATATGACAAATATGATACATATATTGATCTCAACTCTACATAAAATTATGTTTGGGATGTTGTGAAAAATTTCTTTCCCAATTGATTCTAGAGACAAAACATATCTTTTTTTCATATTTTAATCATGAAATGGACTACTTTAAGTTTTTATTTTGGATCATTTTGGCATCTACATAATGTGTACTTGACCTTCTTTTCAATGCAATGATATGCTCAAATCTGGTCTGCGTTTGCATCTTTCTACCCCAAAATGATTACCATATAACGGGTAAATGGAACAGGGTTTCCTTATTCATTTTACGCGGCTTACTGGAGGGCACACCTTTTCTACTCAAATACACGCTGGCTTACTGGATTAATCCCTAGACCGTTTCCAACAATTTCTTAACCACCCCTAAATGTACACATCTCACCTACTGAGATTTGAACCTTTTACGTCTTGTGTGAAAAACAAAGACCTTCCCAATAGGACGTTTAGTGATTGTTATAATACAACGTAACGTTTATATATTTAATTCTCTAAGAAACATTTCAAGTATAATTGTGTAGATTAGACTCCACGTGACAGGGTCTCCTTCACGCGTGAGTTTACCGTTTCAAGCGTGAAGGCTTGTTGCACTTGTGGGGTTTCACGCATGGTCAAACTAGAAAATGAAGCAATCGGTGTGCAAACCACGGATGAGAGGTCGTGTTTTGTGTGAGTGTGTTTTGTGTCTCTATGTATATTTACTCAGGTATCGTTAATGGTAAAGATAAGTGATTCTTACATAAATAAAAGTGATGATGTAAAACTGACGTTGTTGAAACCCCTTAACCACCTTCAATTCTATTACGCTTAGTTGCATTAACACGAGTGTTTACTACAGTATCACTTTGAATTCCAATGTTATTGGCCTTTTGTGATCCTTTATAGGCCATACCGTAGCTCATAAACCACAGAGTACAGAACATAGTGGCGGCAGAGTTCATTGACATGTCTTTCCACTCTCCATCGATAGACATTTCAATCTTTTCCAACCAAAAAGAAAAGTTATTCACGTTTGTTTACCCTCCATATGTTGTCACATCAGGGTGGGTTTGGTCAAACCATACAACTCGTAATGCACACCGTACAAGCTATTGATGCATCCAATGATTAAATACACTGTGTGAATAAACTCACCCTTGTTTGAAACAGAAATTAATGCACAAAAGTTTTTAAACCGCAATATAACAAAGTTAAAAAGTGAATGTGAATGAAGAATTTATTAAAACGATAAATAAATGAACATATTACCGATAGATCGGGTACATTTAAAATACATTTTAAAAAAATTGGTTTTTTTTTTTTTTAAATTAGCATTATATCAAAAAAATTCATAGAATTCCCGGGCACCCGCGTGAACTCTCTTGTTCCGTCCCTGAATACCTACCTTATTTTCTCTAAGAAACTTTTCATCATATAAACTTTTGCTTCACGCGGATGGCATGCATGTGATTCATTTTCATAAGTCTAGGTTTCAGGTTTATAATTAAAAGAAGCCTTGTGAACCTATTTACGGTTTGTTGTAGCCAAACAATCATATTTGGATATTTGTGTTAGCTGATATTGCACTACGAAGAAATTTATAATCGTGCTAACCGAATAGCACATATCGCTCATGTGATTTACATAGACGAATGCATCGATGGTAGAGTAGTAACCCGCTCGATGATAAGTTATGCATTTATATTAACAAAGTGTTATTGCCCTCGCATTGCGATGGGAATATGTCGATATTATGATAGGTTAGTGAACTAGCGATTACATAAAAAAAAGTTATGGATTTGTATTGGTATGGTAATTTAGTTTATGATGCAAGACCATAAATTAACCTGAACTTGGTAATATGGTATTGAGTTTAGGGCCGAGCAAAATCGATCAAAAATCGAATTAAATTGAAAAATGAGCCGAACGGTCTAACCGTAACCGAACCGACTTTACTCGGTTCGATTTTAGGTTTTATATATTTATGGTTTTCGGTTTCGGTTTAGCTTGGATCGCTTTGGTTCGGGCCTAAATCGATAAAGCACACCTAAACCATCTAAACTGAACCAAACTGAATGGTTCGGTTTGGCTCGGTTTGACTCGGTTCACTTTGGCCCGGTTTTCGATTCATGTTTTACTCAAAATCGGTTTTTGATTAGGTTCAATTCGATTTTGACGCGATGCACATCCCTAAGTGGGTTTGGTATGAAAAAACAAACCTTAATACCTAGGTAGTTATAGGTACATTGTACATTGTACATTTGTACATGTATGTGCATGTATAGATCTCAAGTGATGACACAATTATAGTGATTGGAAAATTGACAACAATCTCATCCATCTAAAACTTTTGAGCACGCAACTCTAGGAAAACACAAGGTCCCACCATTGATTTTGTGGATCCAAGTTTTTTTAAAGATAAGAACAACCAAATGAAATCTAGTAGGAAGAAAATACATTCATTATGTTATAAAAATAGAAAAAATTACACGTTTGGTCCCTGTGGTTTGCTCAGATTTTATGTTTAGTCCTTGAGTCGTTTTAATTACACCAGAGATACCTATTTTTGAAACCTTGCACTCATTTAGTCCCTATTTTGGATGGGCCGTTAGTTTGACCGTTTAGTGTTTGAATATTATTTGTCCGTTAGTCCATCCGTTAATATTTTTTGCATCGTTAGTCCTCATTTTTTAAAATGAATTAAAAAGGGCATCATAGGCTCGAACTCGGGTTTTGTTGCCCAAAAACCAACGCCCAACCACTGGACTAAGCGTCCAGTGGTGTAATTATATCAAAATAAATTATATTTAACCTTTTTTGGCTCAAACTCGTTTTTATCCGTTTTCGTCTATTTTTATACGTTTTCGTCCGTTTTCATACGTTTCCGTTTGTTTTTTTACATTTTTGTCTGTTTTTACATTTTTGTCATTGTTTTTACGTTTTCGTCTATTTTTTACGTTTTGTCCCTTTTTTTACGTTCTCGTACGTTTTTTTACGTTTTTATCCGTTTTTTTACGTTTTCGTACGCTTTTATACGTTTTCGTGTGTTTTTATAAGTTTTCGTCCGTTTTTTTATGTTTTCGTCCGTTTTTATACGTTTTAGTCCGTTTTTTAACGTTTTCGTCCGTTTTTATACGTTTTCAACCACTATTATATGTTCATGTTCGTTTTTTACGTTTTTGTTCTTTTTTTTTACATTTTTGTCTTTTATTTTACGTTTTCGTCCATTTATTTACGTTTTTCTTCGTTTTTAAACTTTTTTGTATGTTTTTTTACGTTTTCTCCCTTTTTATACGTTTTCTTCTGTTTTTTTTTTGTTCGAAAATGTATAACAACGAACGAAAATGTATAAAAAGTAGATGAAAACGTTATAAAAACGAACGAAAATGTATAAAAAGACAAAACTAAAAAAAGAAGAAATCGTTTAAAAATAGCGAAAAAATATTAAAACGGACAAAACTAAAAAAAAGACAAAAATGTTAAAAATGAGGAAAACTATTAAAAAAACAAAACGACAAAAACGTAAAAAAAAAAGGGGAAAAACGTAAAAAAAAACAGACGAGAACGTAAAAAACGGACAAAAACGTAAAAGAATGGACAAAAACATAAAAAACAGACGAAAAAGTAAAAAAAACGGACGAAAAAGTAAAAAAACGGACGAGAACTTAAAAAAACGAACGAAAACGTAAAAAAACGGACGAGAACGTAAAAAACAGACAAAATTGTAATAAAACGGAGGAAAACGTATAAAAACGGAGGAAAAGTATAAAAACGGACGAAAATGTAAAAAAGGGACAAAAACGTAAAAAAATGGACAAAAACTTAAAAAAATGGACAAAAACTTAAAAAAATGGACGAAAACGTAAACAGACGAAAACGTAAAAACACAGACAAAAACGTATAAAAACGTAAAAAAAACAGACGAAAACGGATAAATACGAGTTTGAGCAAAAAGAAGGTTAAATATAAATTATTTTGATATAATTACACCACTGGACGCTTAGTCGAGTGGTTGGGGCGTTGGTTTTTGGGCAACAAGACATGATTTTGAGCCATGCTGCCCTTTTTAATTCATTTTAGAAAATGAGGATTAACGGTGCAAAAAATATTAACGGAAGGACTAACGGGCAAATATTATTTAAACACTTAACGGTAAAACTAACGGCTCATCCAAAATAGGGACTAAATGAGTGCAAGGTTTCAAAAATAGGTATCTCTAGTGTAATTAAAACGACTTAGGGACTAAACATGAAATCTGAGCAAACTACTGGGACCAAACGTGTATTTGTTTCTACAAAAAATGTTCATCCGGCATTTATAAAGAAATTCTAGATAGTTTATCTTCATACATGTTAATGGCAGGACTTAATGGTCGTTTTAATCACATCTTTTATTTGTTGTCAAAATCATATAGTTCAAGTGCTTAATTAGGGCTAAAATATCAAAGGGCATGTACTTTCTCTAGCCTTAGTTGACGAACATTTATTTTTGAGAAATGATCGGTCAGCCAAAAAAAGGAAATGCAATAGGCTGGGCGCACTCAGGAGGTCGTCGTAGAGGTCGTGGGTGTCGGTCGTTGGTCGACCTTAGTGTGCCAAGAAGGTCGAGGTAGGTCGGCAGGGAGAGGTTTTGTTATTTGGGTGATTCGGTCGTCTGCTCGACCTATTCAAAACACATAAACAACAAAAAATCTTGTGTGTTTGTGTTGTGTTTTTTAATATATATATATATATATATATATATATATATTGCAGGTACAATATATATATATATATATATATATATATATATATATATATATATATATATATATTTTGCAGGTACAAGGAATTAAGAAGATGAAGATGTATTCTTTTTATTTATTTATTATTTTTTTTTTTTGTGTTATAAATAAAAAATTTACACTTTAGACCCTTGATGTATATTTTTATTATCATTTTTATTTGTAATGTTTTTAAATGTGTTTGAATTATTATATAATGGTTTTCCTATTATTGATGAAGTTTAATTTTTTTGTTAAAAAATAAAAACTGAAGTTCGCCTTAGTGTGATAAAAAATCGTCTGTAGGTCGCCGGAGAGAGAAAGTAGATGTGGTAAGAAAAATAGAGATCGCTGAAGGTCACGAGTGTGCCCAGTCTTAGATTCAAGTTTTCTCATCGATTTAAACCATTCTAAAACAATAAAAACTACAACTATGAAAATACAGATATCATGAATAAAAATATTTATAATTAGTTTTTTTTGAAATGTTACTTTCTGTTTTTGAAAGGGAAAATGTTGCCTAATAGTAACAAAGTTTGATGACTGTTTCAATTAAGTCACTCAAACTTTAAATTAACCATAAAAACCATTCAAGTTTCAATATTATTCCAGTATTGTGTAATTGTTTAAAAAAACTACTTTTAAAATATTCATATATGCATTATTTAGTTGTACTATAACAACAAATGCCCACCCCTGAATTTCACTAACCCCGCCCAACTTATGCACAAGTGAAAAAAGATATATGTCATAAAATAATAACCAAGTTTGAAAAGTGTTTCGTTTTAGTCACTCAAACATAAAAATTACATAATAATAGAACACTAACTTGATTATTATTTTATAATCAAATAAAAGTTGCAGCGACTAAATTGGAACAAAACTGAAATTTCTTTACTATTTGATGATGGATTGTTCCATATATGGATTTCCTTTATTACGAGTGGCCACAACAAGCACAGTGGAGTCCATCTGTGGCAGACATATCCCATTCACTCCCATCCAATTTGGAAACGAAAATGATGGGGGAAATTAATAGACGACAAATGCATATGCATAAAATCTGTTACGTGCTAAATTGTCTTATTTATGTAACTGTATATAATTGTAGGGCTGAGTTATTCAAGCCCCCCTATAGGGGGGGGTGTTGACTTTTTGTATGCTGCTGCGGTTTGTACTTTGTGCTTTAAAATTTGTACATGTTGACTAAAATAGGCGGAGCCCACATAGTAGGGGGGGCTTGTATAGTATATACCCGTATATAATTGTAGTGCATCACTTGGTTTCCATGTTCTTGTGTTATCACTGTATCGTCTCGTTGTTTGTTTTATGTTCATAAAATAAAGCTGACGACTATTACTGACTAGAGATACATTGCATAACATCATGACTTTTTAGTGATAAAAAGACTATTTGAACTCATGATACCTCTTTTACGCTGCATGTACCTCATCATTTACCTACTATTTCCGAAAATGCAGGAGATCCAAACACCCTCATGACCAACGTCTAGTACGTTGCAATGCCTTATAGTCGACAAATAGTTAAGATTCCATAAAAGTTGATTCTTAGTTGTTACTTCTCCACCCGCTCATACAAGTCTTAAAAGTTCTTGCGATCATCGTCTTACTAGCTAGTAACTCATTAGTAGCATTTTCTCCTTTGGTAACTGATATCATATTTGATTTCCCTCAATTTCTTACTAGTGCATGTCAGCATGCTAATCTTCACTAGCAAAACTTGTTATTATCAAGACACACATTCCCCACACAATGTTGTGTCCAATCATCGGTATGCTTAGTCCTTTGGTGTTTATAGTTTCATCGACATAAGAAAGGTATCTATATATTTTGTCATTTCAAGTGTTAATCAAAGTCATTAAGTTGGTCCGTTAGTGTTAATAGTTTTAACGACAGAAGGAAGGTATCAACATGTTTTGTCATTTCAATTGTTAATGGAGGCCGAGTTAAACTTTTTATTGATATTTATCTGTGATAAACTGATTATCGATTTCATGACATTGTAAATCTAGGGAACTAGAAGTGTCAACAACTCAATTACCGTTTAAGTGACTCGGGTCAACTTTAAGCAGAAAATTGTTGGCATTCTTAATTTGGAGCTCTATCGCTCTAAACTTAAGTCCACGTAGCCGCATTACATGCATTCTGCAAGTCTCATACGGAGTTGTGTGATTCTATCACCTTTTCATGAACCAGGGTCGAACCTGAAGAACGTAAGTAACACCCCCAAAATTATCGCAAAGGAAGATAGTGTCACTGGGATATTACTTCTTAGCAGACAGTACAAGTTAAAGAAAACGACTTTAAATTAGAGGTTTTGAAATAATTTATCATTCGATTAATATAAAACATAAGAGTTTAACAAAGAGGTCCTACAAGTTTAAGTGATAAATATAAAAGTTTAAAAGTTTTCTCGAATGATAATGATGCATTGTCTTCAAAAATATACGTGCGCCTTCACATGCCAGCTAACAGAGAGCTGAGATAAAACATGCTAAAAAGTCAACACAAAGATTGAGTGAATCCATAGAGTTTAATTAATAGGCAGTTGATTACAATATAATTCAGTTTAAGAAAAGATGGGTTACGTTGTTATACACCCATAAGTTAAAAGTAATAATTATTGCCCTAAACTCTTGACACCGAACTTTGACGCATCAATGGATAATCTAAAAGAATATAAATATGCCCTTTGTCAATATGTAATAGCCAATTTACCTAGAATTTACAAATACAGTACACATGGTAGCCGCACCCAGCATACCAATGTGGGGGATGTCAGTCCCAAATAGATCTATTCACGGCATTCGCGTTTACACGCATGTAATTAACGGTTCATGATTAAAGGGACTTTCAGGCTATAGGGAAACACTTAGGCAATAATAATATCAGGAAAGCATACAGTTTCAAAAGATTGTGATCGTAAGTAAATATAGCATGTATATCCCACGGAGTTTGTAAAACAATTATAGAAAAATTGAGGCTATGAACTCACCTTAAGCAATAGAAACAAAAGAGCACGGATAATTCAACCAAAGACCGAAGCAAGACTAGAAAGGACCTATAACAAGAAACGTGTCTGATAGAACTTATGGACGCCATCAATAAGCTCTTAGGACCGTTTAAGCTCAAGATTGATTAGATCTTATACCTAGGATACAATAACATTGAATATGCAGCGGAATAATAAACAAGAACATCAATGTTATGAACAAGGTTTTTCATTCATAATGATTTACATACTCATCTCAATTCTTGATGATCAACTCTAGAACGGTTACACACTAACAGGGATTCTAAGATCCTTGAGATGACAAACAACACTAACCCTAGGCGCCCATTAGAGGGACTTGACGCCTAGAGGACACACAACACTTTTCAACTGACTACATATTTGTGCACACAAAACTAGACGCCCCATGTCCTCTTTATATACTAGAGGATTAGGGTTTACAAAGAAATATCTTTTAAACAATTAAGAATATCTTCTAAATCTTTAGTCTTTTTAGATTTCTCTTCTATCAGATTTAGTCCTTCTTGTTTTCATTCTTCTTGTTTTATCTTCATCAAATCAATAAACCCATCAATCTTCCCCTATTTGATGATGACAAAACAACCACGAATCTTGTACGAACTTCCCTAGACGAAGTAGAGAAGTTGAGATAATTAAATCTCACCCACGAATGAAACAAGCTTCCCTTTAAGTCAGACTTCCTTTGTACCATGCTATACCACCAAGGATCTATAAGTTGCAAATTTCTTCCCCTTTTTGTCCTCATCAAATTGGGAACTAAAGTATGCAACCTTGATTTTCACAACCACGATCCACCATCATACTTCCAATCCAGTCTTCCATTGTCTCGAATTACCCGCCATGAAGAACACCAAAACGCTTACTATAAATGAATGCAAGACAAAAGAAACCTAAACCAGTAGTAATAATAACAACTAGTAGTTGTAAAAACCTTCACCTCGATGTAGCATATAAATGGTTAAACATTTTAACATTAAGCTTCCCCTGAAACCCATATGTTAACCATTTGAAAGAACTTTTCGAATAACTAACCACCATAGCAACGAACGCCATGTAGTATCATCCATGAACGATCATAGCAGCAAGAATACTAATAAAAAATGTCTACAATAGAATCTGTGGAAAACTAGAAGGGGGGTTGAATAGTTTTTACCCTTTTAAAATTAATTTGCTTTGAGACTTAACGTGATTTCAAGTTAATGCACACAAACAAACAATATAAGTAATGCAAGTAAGGAAAAGAACAATCAAACCACAACACGGAGATTTATATTGGTTCGGCTACGAGGACTCTTTTCCTTGCCCTACTCCGCTCCTCGAGCCTCTAACTCGAGAGTTTTTCTTCACTAATAAACAAGCTCCCTTCTCGGCGGATAAGACCTTTACACACGTCGCTTACACCTTTTTTCGGTACAAAGCTAAATACCGGGTTCTAGTTCAAGGTAGAACCAACCTGACGCCGCCTATACAATTTTTGACACTAAGCTTGATGTCGAGTTCTTTACAAGCAACCACTCCCGACACTCTATGTGTTTTGAGGACTAAAACACTAACCAATCACTACTGAATGAATTGTATAACAATGATGTGTGAACAACTAACAAATCACACAGTAACTACACTAACAGGATTGCAACAGTT